>JASDQU010244016.1:45837-58501 GCA_032191745.1 Picea mariana | reverse complement strand
TTAAAAGTAAACCAAAAAGGGTGGTTGTTGTGGCCAACAGGTTCATGGTAAGATGAAACCACTTCGAATTTGAAATGGTTAAGGGTGATTCGAGGAAAACACTAGGTATGATGTAATGGTTGAAGGGTAACCCAAAGAAAACCAATGGGAAGGTCATGGGTAAGCTAAAGAAATCCTTGATATGAAGATGATGCAGTTAAGAGGATTAACTTAAGATCCAAAATTATGAAAGAAATATGCATCTCATGTTGATACAAGAAGACAATGAAAATTGAAGAAACAAATGAAGATGAAGAAGAGAAAAGATGGCGAAGACAACTCAATACATCTAGATTGAATCATAAGTATTCACTAAGAGGGATTATAAATTAATAATTCATACTTATCATATGATGAAATAATTATTAATGAAAGTAGACTTATTCTAGAATTCTATGTATGATCAAAGATTAGGACAATGAGAGAATTTAGGGATGGAGATCATGTAGAATCATCTGAGAGATTTATGGAGATATTTATGGATATGGTTGTACCAATTAGCTATATTGGAAATTTTGTTATGAGCACCTCAATGCTATATAACAAGGTCTCATTTATTGTTTTGATGTAAGAGAGTGATGTATGATTATTGTACATTAATACAATGTGATCTTTGATGGATATTTGTATGTGTTAATGTTTGTTTATTGTTTCTCTTTAATGTTAAATTAAAAATAATCAAATACCTAGGACAAGTGTTTCTCATCACCTAGGAACATAGGGGTGAGAAAGTGTTGAATGTGGTCCCTAGTGAATTAATTTCATGTGAAGTGAAATTAAAAGTGACTTTATGAAAGTTAAGTGAAGTGGGTGAATGAAGTGGCATTTCATCGCCACCGTTGATCTAGTCTATCCTCCACCATTCAATTAGATGACCCTTCACCTTCCCTCATGAGGTCAAATTAGGCAAAGAGACACCCCCATCTCTTGGTATTCTTCATGAGTTTTGAGAGTGCAAGAAGAAGAGAGAGTCGAGCTAGAGAAGGAGGGACAACCTGCTAATAAGGGCACAAATTTCAGAGCAGGAAGAGAACATAAAAATTGAGGAGGAAGGTACAACAAGTATTGGGCCATACCGTACAGATTTTGAGCAGGTCGTACAACACTAAAATGGCATAGAAATCGAGGAGGCTAGATGCATGTATTTTTGGGTGAGTTTGGCACAAAAATCGAGGAACCCAACTGCCATAATTTTTTGGAAAACAGTGATAGAAAATAGGCATAATTTTTTAAGCAGTCGTACAACATTAAATGCAGTGAAAACCATACCCTATACAAACTTCTCATAACAGAAATAGAGGAGTTGTTTAGCACACATTTTGAGGTTATGTGTGGGAATGAAAAATGAGATAACTCTGTGTATTAATTGTTGAAGAAGATTGTTGTAAAAATATCTTTCCTTGAGCTCTAAAAATAATAAAAGGCCCCTCTCTCAATGGTTTTCCCCTTGTGGGTTTTTCCAGGATCTTGATTTTTGGACCAAAAAACTTTGTGTATTAAATTTCTAAGTTATTGTTGTAGCAGACTTCATGTCTTTCTATTCATGAGAATTTAATTTTCTACTTACTAATTTGTAGCCTAAAAATTACAATATGGGTTGGGAATTAAACTATGTGTCTCTGTGAGACTTGAAACCGGGTTGGAGTTTGAAATTTCTACATGGTATTAGAGATTGAAGTATGAAAAGTGCATAAATTGAGGAAGATAGTTTTGCGACGGGATGTGAGATTTGAGGAGGATAGATCCTTCTGGAGATCATGAGATATGGAGAAGGGGGAGAAATCAACTCCTTAGACACAAGTGAGTCCTTCATAGAGCATAGTGACACGGAGTTCAGGACCACCTGTTTTAGGGACTACTGGTCCATTGGTGACATGGTCACATGTTATTGGTCCCCAGGTTGCTAGTTCATAGAGTATTGTTTCTCAGTCTATTGGTTCATAGATGACCTCATGATCATCTTCAGGTACACATTATTTAGGTGGTGGGATTGAGGAGGAGGAGTCCCCTCCACATGGTTCTACTTCAGAGAAGAGGAAGCCTAAGTGGCTTCAAGACACTTTGAAGGAATCACAGGGTTCAGTGGGGAATCCTAGGGATACTGTGAGGGAGAGTAAACATCTTGAGAGGTTTTTTAGCTATCTTGCAATGGTGAGAAGAATAAGTGGGTCCAATCCTTTCAATTTTGAGGAGGGAGTAGGTCAACAGGTATGGAAGGATGCCATGGTGGAAGAGTACAGTTCCATCATGAAGAATGATGTTTGGGATGTGGTTTCGTGACCTGGGGGGAAGTTCGTGGTGAATTCCATGTCTCTCTATAAGATCAAGTATGATGTTGATGGAAGCATTGAGAAGTTAAAAACTCAGTTTGTGGCTCGAGGGTTCTCACAAGTAGAGGGAGTAGGCTATGATGAGACCTTTGCTCCAATTGCCAGATATACCTAGATCAGGGGAGTGATTTCAATTGCGGTAGATATGGGTTGGAAGATCCATCAGATGGATGTGAAGACCACATTTATGAATGGTAAAATAGAGGAGGAGGTGTACATTGAGTAGCCTCAGGTATTTCAGGTGCATGGCAGAGATTCTCATGTGTACATATTAAAGAAGGCATTGTATGGGCTGAAGCAATCTCCTAGAGCTTGTATTCTAGGATAGATACATACTTGCAACAGATGGGTTTCGAGAAGAGAGAGGCAGATCCCAACCTATATTACATTGTGGTTGGAGAGGATCCTCTCATTCTTGTGTTATATGTGGATTATATAGTCATTACAGAGGATGAGAGACTCATAATTGGTTGCAAGGAGAGCCTCGCTTTAGAGTTCGAGATGAAATGCATTGGTATGATGCACGACTTCATGGGATTCGAGGTTTGGAAGGAGCCTGGACACATCTTTCTAGGACAGGGAATATATGTTGTTGACATTCTGAGGATATTACAGATGGAGGATTGTAGGCCCATGTCCACTCCTATGATAACCAACTAAAAGAAGCTTCATTCTTCTGAGTCAGAGTTTGTTGATTCCACGTTGTATCGTTAGTTGATTGATTTGCTTATGTATCTGGTCAACACCATACCAGATAAAAAAAAAAAATTTCAACTCCCTTATTCAGTTTATGGTAGAGCCTCGAAGAGTGCATTGGGTGGTTGCAAAACATGTGCTCAGGTACCTTAAAGGTACGATGGATTTTGGCCTGAGCTATGAGAGAGGGGATGGAGTCAAATTAATTTTCTACACAGATTCATATTGGACAGGATGTGTGAGTGACAAGAAGAGTACCTCAGGTTGTTTCTTTGGATTAGCCACTACAGTGGCATCTTAGTTCAGTTGAAATAAAAAGTCAGTGTATTTAAGTTATAGAGATCTTGAGTATATGGCAGCCAATTAGGTCAGTTGTGAGGCAATTTGGATTTGCAAGTTGTTGGTTGGTGTAAATGTGTTGAACCCACAGATAATAGATCTAGCTAGGAATTGACATACACAGTTGCAAACAAAATATGAGAAAATAGAAGCAGGAGAGAAAGAATGGAACAATTATCATTAACCAAATGAATGAATGATAATTTACACATGATATACTTTGTATAACTCAACTAATGCGCACTAGAGGAGAAGCCAACGTGCCATAGTGGTGGTCTAGAGTGATCTGGACACACACCAATGTTTATGGGAGTAAATTGCCACCTAGTCTAGTCTCTCAGGAAGTTACGGGAGTGAACTGCCACCTAGTCTGAGTTAACTAGTCTATCAGTATTCAGTTAACTAACTAAAACAGAGTGAAATGAGGAGCAGATTAGGGAATAGTGAGTAATGAACTAGTACGGTGATGAACTCAAGTACAATGCACATTAGCTGGAAATGATCCCAATGTTGGATGGTGATAATCCCAATGTAGCATCTAGACTCCACTCAACTGATCAAACTAAAGTGAAAACTAGAGAGAATATTATCCTAGAGGAATATTCTCCCTAAACTTTAGGAGACTGGATAATGACTAATAAACATAGGGAAAACCTTAGGAAAAATAAATCCTAGGTGTGTGTGAAATAATCCATCACCCCCCCTCAACATCAATATGGTGAAAATAAAGAATGGGTCCTGACAACAAGGCCATGTTAAGTACCCAAATACAAAAGATAGACTGAAATAAAATGAGGAAAGAGGGAAAACCTCATGGGAAACCCCCCCCTCAAATTGAAATGTATGTAAAAAGAAGATCTGACAGTTGTTAGGCAATTGTTTCCTTCACTCCAAGACGACTGCACAGAGAATGGAACTTATGCTCAGTGAAGGTCTTGGTGATAATGTATGCAGTCTATTCTGTTGAAGGACAAAACTGCAAGTCGATGATCCCCTCATGTACTAACTCCCAGATGTAGTGCATGTGGATATCAATGTGCTTCCACCATTTCCTCTGAACTGGATCTCTGCAGAACTTCAGAGTGCTTTGGTTGTCACACCATATGTCGATCGGTTGATGAAACTGAATTCCCAACTCAGTGAGAAAATGTTGTAGCCACATAGCCTGAATGGTTTTGTTAACTACCCCTATGTACTCTACCTCGGCTGAAGATAGAGCAATAGCAACCTACTTCTTGCTCAACCAACAGATAGGCTCAGAACCAAGACTGAGTGAGTAACCATATGTGGACTTGCGATCAATGTTATCGCCAGCCCAATCAGAATCAGTGAACCTGATGAGTTCCAATGTATATTTTTCTGCATAGTGAATCCCAAAGGTGATGGTGCCCTATATGTATTGAAGGATACACTTTGTAGCCTTACAATGTAGCTCATGCAACTCCTGCATGAACCTGGAGACTACTCCAACTGCATAGGAGAGGTCTGTTCTCGAGTGTGTGAGACACAACAAGCTCCCCACTAGATGTATGTACAATGTGTTTTCAACCAGTGGAGTGTCCCTGCCATCCTCAAGTCTGACTCCTGATAGGAAAGGAGCAGGGGCAAACTTGTAGTCTATCGTGAAATATCTTAAGGAGATCTCGGGGATACTTTTCCTAAGACATTTTAATGCTTGATGCATCCTTGATTATCTTGAGTCCAAGGAAGAAATGTAGTTGACCCATGTTCGTCATCAAGAACATGTCATGTAGAATCCTCTCGACTGCAGCAATAGTTGAAGTCGAGCAATCAGTGATCAACAAATCATCAACATATAGAACTAGGAGTAGAAGTGAATTAGTCTTCATGAGCATGTAAACATTTAGGTCTGACTTACAACATATAAAGTCCTGTGACAGCAGGTAGGAGTCCATATTGGCATACCATGCCCTCGGAGCCTTCTTGAGGCCATAAAGATACTTCTTTAGTCGATAGACCAAAGATGAATCCTGCATAAATCCCTGGGGCTTCTCTATATAGATCTCCTCAGATATATCATCATGAAGAAATGAATTATTCACATCCATCTGATGGACTTCCCATCCCTTGGTTGTCGAAATGGAAAGTGCCAAACTATGGAATCCATCTTCTCTACTAGAGTGAAAGTCTCATCATAGTCAATGCCATGCACCTGTTGAAAGCCTTTGGAAACTAGCATGGCTTTGTATCTGCTAATCTGTCTATCTATTGTGCTCTTGGTCTTATAGACCCATATGCACCTGACAAGTTTCCTTCCTAAGGGAAAGGGAACCAGATCCCAAGTCTGGTTCTTGAGGAGGGAGTTGTACTCCTCTTGCATGGCATATTCCCAAAAGGGACTTCTAGCAGCCTCTCCATAAGACTTTGGATCTGAATATTGAACCAAGAAAAGATGTTTGGGTGGCATAGTTTCAATGGAAGTGAGTGCAATAGGAGACTCCTTGAAATTATATCGATTCCTCCTAGTATCATTTGGATCCCCAACAAGATCCCCTGCATCCTAAAGGGTAGTCTTGGCCCACTTGGGCCTCTTCTCTAGCTTTGCATTTTCATCTAGATGCACTGACTCTACATCTGACTGTACTAACTCTGTATCTAGATCATATGAATCCTCTTAATCAAAACTCTCATCTGAAGAAGATTCAACATGTGCATGCTCATCATCTATGACAGGTGGAAGAACAAAAATATATGCATGCAGTTGATGAGGTACATGCGAGACACTTTCCTCAAATTGGACACTTCACTCAATAATGAGTCGATCTGAGGAAATATCAATGATTCTATATCCTTCACATTGTCGTGGTATCCAACAAACATACACTATGTACTCTTTGGATCAACTTCATTCCTCTTCTTAGAGGGAATCCTGGCCCATGCACATGAACCGAAAATATGAAAGTGGGCCACTTCTAGTTTGAGGCCACTCCAAGCCTCATAGGGGGTCTTATCCTTGGAATATATATGGGGAGATATGTTTTGGATGTAGGTTTCACAATTAAGTGCTTCAGCCCATAATCTCTGTGGAAGTGACTTTTCATGTAGCATGCAAGATGCCATATCTTTTAGAGATCTATATTTCCGATCAACAACTCCATTTCTCTGCGGAGTATAAGGAATGGTGTGTTGCAACTGAATGCCAACCTCATGACAAATATTATGTATCTCATGGTTGACATACTTCCCCTTTATTTGTTCATAGGATTTTGATTTTCTTTCTTAACTATGTCTCAACAAGGGCTTTGAAATCTTTGAGGTGTTGAAAGACCTTTGATTTTTTCCTAAGAAAGTAAATCCATGTGAAGCATGAGAAATCATAAACAAAAATGAGCATGTACCTTGATTTATTGATTGATGGATGTGGAAAAGGACCCATGAGGTCACTATGGATCAAATCTAAAGGAGATGAAGCCTTTTGAGTCTTTCCTTTGTCGAATTTCTTTTGAGGGTGTTTTCCAAGGACATATCCCGCACAAATTCCTTTGGAGAAGTGTATATCAAGTATACCATCAACCATTCCACGGTTTCTAAGATATTTCATATATATGAAATTTAAATTCTCGAACCTTTCATGCCATATCGTACTGCTTTCATCAACATGGGTAAGCAATAATGAAAAATCCGGTTCAATAAATTCAGAAAATGTGTAGAGTCTAGATTGATGATTTACCTCACCGGTAGCAACCCTGGAATTGGTTTGCATGTCATATATATCCATTACATTAGGTGTGAAAATGACTCTCTTTCTAGTGCCCGAGTTTGTCATCTAATACAAAGAGACAAGATTGAGGAAAATTTTGGGACCATGCAACACATTCTCAAAGCTTCCATTTGTGAGTTCAATTCTTCCTTTGTCGGTGACCTCGACTGGAGAGTTGTCCCCCATCAGAATAGGAGGAACTTTGCATGCATCCAATGAAGTATAGACTTATTTTTTGGAATCCATGTGGTGTGATGCACCCGAATCTATGGTCCAAGCATCAAGAGAGGAGTTGATGGCAATCAAAGCATGGCTAGAATTGCCTTTATTGGGATTCTGATCTTCTGGCTTCTTCTTCTTGGCACACTCGGGGATGTGATCTCCAAGGTTGTTTTTCTGAAGTATTTTGGTCATTAGATCTATATGTTTCTACATACATGTGTATTCTGTATGGAATCCTTTACGACGGTAAGTGCATTTCTCCTCTTTTCTTCCCTTTCCACATTTGGATCTAGAGGCATCGCTGAAGGGTTTTGAGTACCCTCCCTTCTTTGGATTTGAATGTGCTTTAATTTTGTCTTTGTCTTTAGATTTTTGATATTGATGACCGCTTCCATTTTACACAGTAAGTGCATGCTCCTTTGGGCCTTTGATTTTTCCCATATTGATGAGCTTGCTCTGCTCTTGTGTCAGAGACTCAATAAAGTCCTCAAGAGAGGGAATCTTCCAATTAGATCAGATGTGAATCTAACTGAATGAAATGTGGATAAAAACATTGAGTATTCTAGACCAAGTTTGGAGAGAATCGTGAGAACCATTTGTTTCTCCTCCTTATATTTAGCAACCCCGCAAGCCTTGAGTTGCGACAACAAATCCTTATATTTGGTAAAGAAATCTTGGAGATTGTCGAAGGTTTTTGGATCCAATGTGAGAAATTCCACCTCGAGCAAGTGTCCCCTCATCTCATCATGTTTTCCAAAAATTCCTTCCATGGTGGTCCAAGATTCAATGGGGTTTTTATAGGAGGATATGTGAAAGAGGAGTTCAGGAGAAATGAGACTGCAAATTGTTCCAAACGCTTCATCCATTCGATTTAGGTACTTGGATTTTTCTATGGCTGATGTTGGTTCTTCCTATGTGTTCATGGTTAACCTGTACAATCCTTTTCTTCGAAGATGCATTATCATCTTCTCCTTCCATGCAAATAAGTTGTAAGGTGTAATAATGAATTCTTTTGGAAATTCCATTTTTCGTTGTCTTCAATCTTCGGTACCTGCAAAAATAATTTGGGGTGTATTTTCACTAGCAATCTGTCAGTTCTGATACCATGTAAATTTGTTGAACCTACACATAATATATCTAGCTAGGAATTGACATGCGCATTTGCAAAGAAAATATGATAAAAGAGAAGCACAAGAGAAAGAATGGAAGAATTCTCATTAACCAAATAAATGAGTGATAATTTACACATGATATACTCTGTATAACTCAACTAATCCGAGTTGGAGGAGAATCCAATGCGCCATAGTGGTGGTCTAGAGTGATCTGGACACATACTAAAAGTTACAAGAGTAAACTGCCACCTAGTCTAGTCTCTCATGAAGTTACGGGAATGAACTACCACCTAGTCTGAGTTAACTAGTCTATCAGTCTTCAGTTAACTGAATGAAACAAAGTGAAGTGAGGAGGAGATTAGGGAATCATGAGTAATGTGATACTCTAGTGATTATCCCAAGGAAAATGCACATTAGTTGGTGGTAATCCCAATGTTGCATGGTGATATTCACAATGTAGCATCTAGACTCCACTCAACTGATCAAAATGAAGTGAAAACTGAAGAGAATATTCTCCTATAGGAATATTCTCCCTAAAATTTAAGAGATTGGATAATAACTAATAAACATAGGGAAAACCTTATGAAAAATAAATCATGGGTGTGTGTGAATTAATCCAACAATTGGGATATTTGGTGTGCAGATAAGGCACACGGTGATCTACTGTGACAACAAGAGTTGCATTAAACTCTTTGAGAATCTCGTTTTTAATGAAAATTCTAAACACATCGAGATTAGATATCACTTCATCCGAGATTATGTTCATAGAGGAGCAATTGATCTACAATATATTACCACAGATGATAAAGTGGCGTACATCCTCACTAAAGCTTTGGGGAGAGGGAATTTTGTACCTTTCAGAGATAAGCTTGGGGTGGTGAGGAACACTTTCCTGGATAAGAGGTGTTATAATATTGTGCATGTTTACCATAGACAATGCTACACCATTTTCACCCAACAATAGGCACAAATATATCCCTGAGCACCTTAACCTTTGCTAGATAGAATGATTTCGGGAAGCCACACTAGAACCAACAAATAAACCAAGAGAGCACACCTTCTCCAAGGTAGCACACAAGTAAGAGTACCAAAAACGATGAAAAAGAGTGTGTTGCGACATTGCAGCTATTGTTGCTCCTCTTGTAGACTTGCGCACTACTTCTATTGTTACTACACTTCTAAGGTATGTGCACTAACTGAGTGAGTCTATGGGTTTTCCAAATGAGTTAAACTGCCTTCTATTTATACTAATATGGCCAGGTGAACAAGTGTCTCTTCAAGAAAGGTTGACCTGTCATTTTCTGCATATAATACTTCACTATTACTTATTTTTCTAAGCCGCCTTGAATTCCATGGTTTTCAAACATTTGTTTAGGTTTTCTCTTGCTTCTGAAATATTCTATTCTAGTTAACTGTTTATCCGTGGAGGTTAATACCTCCCACAACTACCAAAATATCAACACTCCCTCTTAGCTAGGGAGGTATTTAACCATGATGTTCCCTTCTAGTCTTCATAGCCTTGCTTTCTATGCCATGATCCTATCGTCATGGTTACGTAGAACATGCTACAAGTAGCATCATTACATCACACATGGATACACCCATGTGGACCTGTCAATCTCGTCTAGGGGCCACAACCCACTAGAGAACACTAGAGCTACACCTCATAGTGTGTGTCACCATCATCGTCATGGGCTATACCCGCATGATGTGCTCACCCATGGCTACACCCATGTCATGAGTATCATCATTACTATCATCATTATCCATCCATCTCACATGGCATGGGAAAGGACTACATGGTCTTAGAGACCGGTAGAATCACCAAAGACACACAGGCTATCTCATGATCACCCAGATCATATTACAAGAAACATCATCACAACCATACAGGTTCTCGACTACGCCACTAGCATATCAGACTGTCTCACTGGTGTATAAAAAACTCAGAATACCAGACCATCTCACTAGAGTATCCTAAAACTTATCATAAATCCTACAACTCAGCACAAGGCCTACAACTCGGCACGGAGCCTACAACTCAGCATGAATCCTACAACTCGACACAAGGTCTACAACTCGTCATGAAGCCTACAACTCATCACAAGGCCTACAACTTGGAGCGAGGCCTACAACTTGGAACGAAACCTAAAACTCATCACAAGGCCTACAACTCGATATGAATCCTACAACTTGGCATGAAGCCTACAACTCGCCATGAAGCCTACAACTTGGCACAAAGGCCTAAAACTCGGCATGAATCCTACAAGATAATTCTTTTCGAATTTTTCCATCAGCTCCCTATAACTAAGAGAATCCTCTAATCACGCTTCCATCTTCTGCATGCCTCTATGAATCCTACAAAGTGTCATGAAACCTTGCTTCTTCTTGATTATTGTCTCCCTCTGAAGTTTGACTCCCTCTAAGTCCTTTCAAGTCTTTCTTTATGTGGTAACCTTCCTGGAATATGTAGGATAACCTAATGTTGATTCTTACACAACACCAATAGGCTTGGGATCGGGCTCCCTACTCTGTGTTGGATGATCCCTCTCACCATTCAAGGCTGGTGCAACATCCAGGGCTACTTCTAAAGGTCTACAATTAAGAGAATTTTCCAACTTGATATCTATTTCAGCTTGGTTCAAGAATCCTGCAAATATGTCCTCTTCCTCTTCACCTTCCTCTTCCTTTTTGTTCCCCTTGTCTTCTCGCAAATCATCGTGAGGTGGAACAAGATATGACCATGAGAAGCAAGCATCACAGAAGGATGATGCATCTTCCCCCAACATCCCCCTCAGCCTGTGCAGAGACAACAAAGTGAGGGAATCAATGGTGATATATTTTTTGGTCTCCTCGATGCTCATCCTATACGATATCAGTTTCTCTCAGCTAGGAATGTCCACGCCATAATAGAAGGACCCAGATATTGGACGGCTTGTTATTCTCATGTGAACCTCCTTAGCACCTTCATATTTAATCATTCTCGCAATCTTTGAAGAAGTTGTTCCCTTGACAATACAATCGTCCACAACAACAACCTTCTTACCCTCCAACACACCGCGAATAGGGGTTGGCTTCAGATCCACACCGAAATCCATAGTCTTTTGAGAGAGCTCAATAAAATTTCTACCCACATAGTGTGACATAATCAAACCCCGTTGGAAGGCCACCTTACTTTTCCCAGCATACCCAAACGCGACCACCATTCTAGAGTTTGACACAACAATAACAACATCACAGTCCACTAGTGCCTCCTCTGCCAATATCCAGCCAAACTCATATCATGACTCATACACAAACTGCCCGAAGACAACAGAACTGGAAAGCAAGAAATATATGTGTTCAAAAACACAAGGCTTCCTTTGCTTATGTGGCATCAAGCATATCGTTCTTACGACATCCTTATCCACGACGATAATCTCATTGTGGCCCACCTCATGTTCATAGGTCACCTCGATAAGGTCCAACGCGCATGTCTCAGAGGTGAAGACCATGGCCCCGTTCTTGCGCCTCCCCATGACCAGGGGTCAAAACCCGTGTGGGTCACACATGGCCACCAACTTGTCCTCCATCAAGAAAACCAGAGAAAAAAAAACCCTCCAACTGCTACATGGCCTCGACCAAACGCAAAATAAAATATTCTTCCTTCAATAGTGCAATAAGAACATAGTTACTAACTTAACGAGAACTCTACAGAGTTCTCGTTTTTTGGGGGGTCCAATATTTTACCCCGTTTTTAAAAATGGTGCTATTGGTAACACCCCTCTCCCTTTTTAGGTGGTTTTTTCGATATTTTGAATTTTTCGATCCACAATATTTCCACATTCTTTTTAAATGCTTATTTTTTTTATCTATTTTGAATTTTTTCAAAAAAAAAATTATTTTTATTTTTTATTCAACAGTGTTTTTAGTCATTTTTCCATGTTTCTTTCAATCTTAAAAATATTTTTTACCATTTACTTTTTTGAAGTTATGATTTTTGATATAATTGTGTCTCCTTAATCAATTTATTGTTTCATACTTTTAAAATATAGTGGAAAACACCATTTTTAACACATTCTTTACCTTTGCTTCTATACATAGAAAACAATTGTAGTTAAATAACACTATTTTTTAATATTTAACAAAAAACTATAATTCATTTTTTTGATAAATTAAAAACTAAAAAAAACTAAGAAAAATAAAAGAATTGAAATTAAAAAAAT
>JASDQU010244016.1:32167-45737 GCA_032191745.1 Picea mariana | reverse complement strand
CTTTTTAAAGGTTTTTTTAATGATTATTTTGTAAAAAAAATATACAATTTTTTTTAAACTTGTTGTTTTTAGGAAAATTTTAATTTTTTTTTGTTTCTTTTTAGTTATTTTTCTTTTTCACCTTGTTTTTTAATCTTTTTTTAAATTGAATTTAGAATATATATTTTTTAAATGTGTTTTTTTGGTCATTTAAAAAAATATATATTTGCTAAGATTTTGTTCTTTCTATTTATTTATTTTTTAATGTAAATTAAAAAAATAAAAAATAAAATTGTAAATAAATTTTCAAGTGACCATTTGGGGTCCAATTTTGGGTTGTTTATTTACGTAGGGTTTTGCTGTCAATATCACAATTTTAGTTAGGTCGTAAATAGCTATGATTTTCACGTTTAGGAAAAAACATTTTTGTTTTATGTAGCATCACTTTTTGATTTAGGTGTTGATTTTAAGGTTCTTTTGAGCTATTGTCTAAGTTTCAAAGGTTGTGTTTGAAAATTGTTGTAATTTTGACGTCGTTTAAAAAAATGGTGCTTTCAGTAGCACCACTTTTTGATTTGGGGGTTGATTTTCATGTTTTTTACGCAAAAATATGGGTTTTAAGGGCTAGAGTTCTCGTTTCGAGGGCACAGTTCTCGTTAAGTCGGTAACTATGTTTAAGATGAAGCACGAATTCAGTATCAATGCTAGTATTAAAGATTGAGTCATGGTCCTCAAGCTTGTTTCTAAGCTCCTTGTAATTGACAAGATTCTCAGTGTGCGCAACAAGCTTGACAAAGAGATATGGATCTATCTTCTAGTGGTCAGATTGCTCTGAAGGTGGTGTGGGCCCATAACCTGTTAGAATATTGTGCTTGTTTACCATAGATAATGCTACACTATTTTCACCCAACCATATGCACAAAGCCACCCCCGAGCACCTTAACCTTTGCTAGATATAATGCTTCTGAGAAGCCACACTAGAACCAACAGATAAACCAAGAGAGTGCACCTTCTCCAAGGTAGCGCACAAGTAAGAGTACCAAAAAGGTTGAACAAGAGTGTGTTTCACCACTGCAATTGTTTCTTCTCCTCTTATAGACTTGTGCACTACTTATGTTGCTACTACACTTCTAATATATGTGCACCAACTAAGTGACTATGTGTGTTTTCAAAATGAGTTAAAGAGCCTTATGTTTATACTAATCTGGCCAGGTGAACATGTGTCTCTTCAAGTAGGGCCGACCTGTGCTTTTTTGCATATAATACTTCAATATTACTTATTCTGCTCAGCTGACTTGACTTCCAAGGTTTTCACACATCTGTTTAGGTTTTCTCTTGCTTCTGTAATATACTATTCTAGTCAAAGGTTTATCCATGGAGAATAATATCGAAGCTACCAGAACATTAACAAGAGGGAGTGTTGAATTAAAAATAATAAAGTACCTAGGACAAGTGTTTCTCATCACCTAGGCACCTAGGGGTGAGAAAGTGTCCAATGTGGTCCCTAGTGAATTAATTTCATGTGAGTTGAATTAAAAGTGACTTTATGAAAGTTAAGTGAAGTGGGTGAATGAAGTGACATTTCATCACCACCATTGATCTAGTCTATCCTCCACCATTAGATTAGATGACCCTTCACCTTCCCTCATGAGGTCGAATTAGGGAAAGAGGCGCCCCCATATTTTGGCATTATTTATGAGTTTTGAGAGTGCAAGAGCAAGAGAGAGTAGATCTAGAGAAGAAGGGAAAAATTTCTAATAAGGGCATGAATTTCAAGGCAGGAAGAAAACACAAAAATAAAGGAGGAAGGTACAACAAGTATTGGGCCATACTGTATGGATTATGAGTAGGTCGTACAATAGTAAATTGGTACAGAAATAAAGGAGGCTAGTTGCATGTATTTCTAGGCGAGTTTGGCACAAAAATCAAGGAACCCAACTTCCATAATATTTTGGAAAAAAGTGATAGCAGACATGCACAATTTTTTAGGCAATCATACAACATTAAATGCAATGACAGTTGTACCCTATACAAATTTCTCAGCATAGAAATCAAGGATTTTTTAAGCATGTATTTTGAGGTTGTGTGTGGGAACGGAAAATGAGATAAGTCTGTGTATTAATTGTTGAAGAATACTTTTGTAAGAATATCTTTCTCTGAGCTCTGAAAATAATAGAAGGCCCCTCTCTCACTGGCTTTCCCCTTGTGGGTTTTTCCATGGTTTTGATTTTTGGACCAAAAATATCTATGTATTAGACTTCATGTGTTTCTGTTCATGAGCATAATTTTCTACTTACTAATTTGCAGCCTAAAAATTACAATGTGGGTTGGGAATTAAACTATGTGTCTCTGTGAGACTTGAAACCAGGTTGGGGTCTGAAATTTCTACATGGTATCAGAGTTTGAAGTGTGAAAAGTGAAAAAATTGAGGAAGATAGTTGTGCGATGGGATGTGAGATTTGAGGAGGATAGAGACTTTTGGAGGTCACAATATATGGAGCAGGGGGGGAAGTCATCTCCTCAAACATAGGTGAGTCCTTAAAAGACAATAGTGACACAGAGTTCATGACCACTTTCTCTAGGGACTACTGGTCCACTGCTGGTAGGGTCACAGGTTACTAGTCCTCAGGTTATTGGTTCACAGGGTATTATTTCTCAATCTACTGGTTCACAGACGACCTCAGGATCATCTTTAGGTACACAATCTTTAGATGGTGGGATTGAGGAGGAGGAGTCCCCTCCACATGGTACTACTTCAGAGAAGAGGAAGCCCGGGTGGCTTCAGGACACTTTGAAGGAAGAACAGGGTTCAGTGGGGAATCCTGGGAAGACTATGAGGGAGAGTAAACCTCCTGAGAGGTTTTTCATCTAACTTGCAATGGTGAGAAGCATCAGAGAGTTTGAGCCTTCCTATTTTGAGGAGGAAGCAAGTCAACAGGTCTAGAAGGACGCCATGGTGGAAGAGTACAGTTCCATCATGAAGAATGATGTTTTGGAGGTGGTTTCGAGACCTAAGGGGAATTCAGTAGTGACTTCCAAGTGGCTCTACAAGATCAAGTATGTTGTTGATGGAAGCATTGAGAAGTTCAAATCTTGGTTTGTGGCTCGGGGGTTCTCAGAGTAGAGGGAGTAGACTATGATGAGACCTTTTCTCTAGTTTCCATATATACTTCGATCAGGGAAGTGATTTTCATTGTAGCAAAGATGGGTTGGAAGATCCATCAGATGGATGTGAAGAACGCATTTATGAATGGTCTCATAGAGGAGGAAGTGTACATTGAGTACCCTCAAGGCTTTGAGGTGCATGGGAGAGATTCTCATGTGTGCAGAATGAAGAAGGCATTGTATGGGCTGAAGCAAGATTCTAGATATTGTCATTGCAAGATAGATACATACTTACAATAGATTAGTTTCAAGAAGAGTGAGGTGGATCCCAACCTCTATTACATTGTGGTTGGAGAGGATCATCTCATTCTTTTGTTATATGTGGATGATCTAGTCATTACAGAGGCTGAGAGACTCATAGTTGGTTTCAAGGAGAGCCTCGCTTTAGATTTCGAGATGAAATACATCAGTCTGATGCACTACTTCTTGGGATTGGAGGTTTGGCAGGAGCCTGAACACATATTTCTAGGATAGAGAAGATATGTTCTTGACATTCTGAGGAGATTACGGATGGATGATTGTAGGCCCATGTCCACTCCTATGATAACCAACTGGAAGATGCTTCATTCTTATGAGTCATAGTTGGTTGATCCCATGTTGTATCTTCAGTTTCTTGGTTCGTTGATGTATCTGGTCAACACCAGACCAGATCTTTGTTTTTTTTTCAACTCTCTTAGTCAGTTTATGGTAGATCCTTAGAGAGTGCATTGGGTGGCAGCAAAACATGTGCTCAAGTACATTAAAGGTACGTTGGATTTTGGATTGAACTATGAGAGAGGGGATGGAGTCAGATTGATTGGCTACACATATTCATATTGGGCAGGATGTGTCAGTGACAGGAAGAGTACCCCAGGTTGTTTCTTTGGATTGGGCTCAATAGTGGTGTCTTGGTTCATTCGAAAGAAAAATTCAGTGGCTTTAAATTCTTCATAGGCTGAGTATATGGAAGCCAGTCAGGTTAGTTGTGAGGCCATTTTTCTTTGCAAGTTGTTGGTTGGGATATTTGGTGTGTAGATGATGCCCATGATGATCTATTGTGACAATCATAGTTGCATTAAACTCTTTGAGAATCTAGTTTTTCATGACAAGTCTAAGCACATTGAGATTAGATATCACTTCATCCGGGATTATGTTCACAGAGGAGCAGTTGAGCTACAGTATATTTCCACAGATGAGTAAGTGGTGAACATCCTCACTAAATATTTGGGGAGAGGGAAGTTTGTACCATTCAAAGATAATCTTGGGGTGGTGAGGAACACTTTCCTTGGTAAGAGGGAGTGTTAAATTAAAAATAATAAAGTACCTAGGAAAAGTGTTTGTCATCACCTAGGCACCTAGGGGTGAGAAATTGTCCAATGTGGTCCCTAGTGAATTAATTGCATGTGAGGAGAAATTAAAAGTGACTTTATGAATGTTAATTAAAGTGGGTGAATGAAGTGACATTACTTCACCATCGTTGATCTAGTGTATCCTCCACCGTTATATTAGATGACCCTTCACCTTCCCTCATGAGGTCAAATTAGGGAAAAAGGTGCCCCCATATTTTGGCATTCTTCATTAGTTTTGAGAGTGCAAGAGGAAGAGAGAGGCGAGCTAGAGAAGGAGAAAAAACTAATTGATAAGGGCACAAATTTCAAGGCAGGAAGAGAACACAAAAATCAAGAAGGAAGGTATGGAAAGTGTTGGGCCATATCATATGGATTCTTAGCAGGCCGTACAATAGTAAATTAGCATAGAAATAAAAGAGGCTAGATGCATGTATTTATTGGCAAGTTTGGCACAGAAGTTGAGGAACCCAACTACCATAAATTTATGGAAAACAATGGCAGCAGAGAGGAACGATTTTGAGGCAGTTGTACAACATTAAACGCAGTGACAATCGTACCCTGTACAGATTTATCAACATATAAATGGAGGAGTTATTTAGCACATATTTTAAGGTTGTGTATGGGAACGGAAAATGATATAAGGCTGTGTATTAATTTCTTAAGAATATTGTTGTAAGAATATCTTTATCTAAGCTCTAAAAATAATAAAAGCCCCCTCTCTCACTAGTTTTCTCCTTGTGGTTTTTTTCAGGGTATTTATTTTTGGACCAAAAATATATGTGTATTAAATTTCTGAGTGTGTTTATTTTTTAGTTATTTTTGTAGAAGACTTCATGTGTTTCTATTCATGAGCATTTAATTTTCTTCTTACTAATTTGCAACCTAAAAATTTCAATGTGGGTTGGGCATTAAACTCTCTGTCTCTGTGAGACTTGAAATCGGGTTGAAGTCTAAAATTTCTACATTTAAACCAACAACGTGTTACCAAAAGTCACAATAGCTCTGTTGATAATATTGAAAATCAAATTATATATTAGAATTCATCACCTTCATAAGAACAAAAGTAAACATGTATGTAGATATAAAATAATCACATCATGAAATTCACATAAGAATTAGAGTCCAAAATTATTGACATGAAATTTATATATGTCATAAATGTTGTTTCATTTATACATCAACCCATAGTTATTTTTTACTTATGAAGTGTTATGCATAGTATATGCAAGAATAGTTCTTTTGCAATTTATAATATGAATATGCCTAAAAATTGAAACATAATTGTATTCAGAAATGGCTTTTTAAGAATACATGAGGTTTTTTAAAACTATGCAAATTCATTACTAAAATATACACTTCTTTACCCAATAATGCTAAAGAATTAGGTTCCATTAAGTATCCAGCTTCAAGAATTGAATCTTTTGATGACTAAGCTTCGATGGAGAAGGTGAGATTTATGATTCTTGACAACTTTCTAAATTTACTTATTTTTGTGATTTCATTAATTTATCTGATGAGCGAGAGATGTGAAAACTTTTTACCACTACTTTCAAAGGAAGAATCTGGAGTTGGTTCGAATTCTTGCTAGCTAAATCTATTCATTCATGGAAACAGTTCACATAATTCTTTCTTAATGCTCATGAGAATTATAATTACATAAAACTTTGTTTAGAGTTAGAGAATCTTCGTAGATACAAAGATGAAATTTTTGACAAATTCTTTTTGATATTCATGTTGATTTGTTGTAGATTTCATAATAAACATCAACTTTATGAAAAAGACACAATTGATTGGTTTCTTTATTTTAACTCTATTTTCGACGTGTATGATGGTGAATTTAAAATTATGTATGTTGTCAACCATATTAGTTCATCATTCAATGTCAATTCAGGGTATAATCCTATTGATTCCATTGTTAATACTACAATTGTTGTCCTTCCACAAAATTTAGAATTTTCTAATGCACAATTTCAGGAATAAGAGAAAAGGGATGACAATTCAATTTTTATATTAGATGATAATTCCAAAACTCTGGTTGAAATTGATACAGTTGTAGATTTTGAAACGGATGAAGCAAGTGATAATTGCATTGTTGATATTTCATTATCTTCTTCTCATTATCAATTAGGTTTCCTCATCCGGTTATAAAATTCATCATTAGATCAAGATGTTTCTCTTGAATCAATTAATGTAAATTATCTTATTGATAGAGAAGATTTTAATTTTTTTGTATTCTGAAACGTTTTACTCTTCTTATCCATATATTTTTGTTGATCATAGATTACATTCATATCTTAACAATTTTCAATTTAATAATATACTCTAGTCAGATTATAATTTGATGTGAAGTAGTATCTCTAATAAGGATGAGGCAAATCTTGTTATCCGACCTAGTTCATTACAAGGTTATAAGGAAGAAAATAATCCTTGTACGATCGTCACTCATTTATCAATGCATGTCTTCCTTCTTCATATTTTGTCATTCAAAATATTGATTTGGTTTGGAACTTGGAAAGGAATATGATATTCTCTCATGTTATTAATAACACTAAGATTTTTCATCATAAGAGAATGCTCATGTTTGAATTGTATCATGAAAGTTAAAATGAGGTAATTTATTACAAATTAATGTCTAACGTTCATTATTGTCCTTTTCAATTTAATTACATTTATTTAAGAAACATTCTCAATTCAATCCTCTTTTCATTTGTCATTTTTTTCCAATGAAACTATTCAAACTTCAAACACCTACCAATCTTATTTTTGTGACCCAATGTATGATTGGTTGGAAGAATCATTTTTGAAAAAGTTCCCATGTCATTATTTTTCATTTGTTATTTATTGTACATATCACGATAGAATTGAGTTATGGTTTGAAAAATCTTTTACTAGTAAGTTTGATGTAAATAAAAAAAAAAAACTTGTGAAAATATGATTGTTTACTATCCATAATAGGTTAAAGTTTTATTTTGATTGTTTATTATCCATCCAATTTTTTTCTCCTTATTCCTTTTGTATATATATGATTGTAGGAATAAAACTAATGGAATGGCTCCATTGGAAATGCCACTTTACTTAGTTCTGGTTGTCTTTGCAACTAGATTATGAGTAGGAGTATTTTTAGAATTAGTTTTTATTTTTCTTTTCTTTTACTTTTTCTAGAATAGCCTACTTGTTGAATAAACAAGCGAGAATATTTTAAGAAATTTCTTATTATTTTTTGGAAAAATTGGGAAAATCATGAAAAATATACTTCTGAATTTTTTTTTTCTCTAGAATACATTATTTAATAATATTCATATTAGTATTTTACAAAATACTTGATGATGGATAAGGAATCATTTACTTTCTAGATGGCTTTGTTTTATAAACTTGATGTTTTCCTTAGTTTAGTTTCAATAAGTTGTATGATTTTAGGCATATGTAAACTTTGATAAAGATGTAACTTCTTCATGCTCCTTAACCTTGATCATGAGAAGAGGTTACTTCCTTAAATAGAAATCCCTTGGGATTACTTTGTGTATTCTCTAGTTTGGTAAAACAATTATGATGATTTTCAATCTGCAATCAAGCTACATCAGGGAAGTTTCTTACCTATATTTAGCTTTTATTTAGCATCTTGCTCATTTTACTTTCATAAACTTATTGTAAGTCTTATCTCTAACAAATCATCATTAAGGCTTATTCAATTAAAATTTTAACCTTGAAGCAAGATATTTAAGGCAAATAATAATTTGATGAGAAACCTTATCTTCTACTCATAAATGTGCTTTACCTTAGATTTTAAGTTCTAATAAAGGCATGATTACTAACTTGCCCTACAAAACAAAATTATTAAATTCTTAACAAAAAATAAAGAACATATTTGTCAAGAAAATCTTTACTCTTTGTGTTAAGATATCTTTCCTTATCTTGTCTTGTTAGGTTTTGATCATTACATGACTTATTATTTTTGTTTAGTTAAATTTTTATTATTTTTGTTTTCATTTGTTTTCTATATTTTTTTGTTTCCTTTTGTTTTATGTTTATTAATAACAATGAATGACATGTTGTGTATATATCTTGTTCATGCATATTTAATCAAAAAAAATCATTATTATTGGATTGCATGAAAGATAAAAAATTTATTATCTATATTATTCTATCATGATAACAAATCCTTTTATGATTAATTCATCTTTTTCAAGAAAATTACCTTGAAAAGTTCTTTGACCCGAGGTATTTTCAGAACTAATATCCCTTTTTGAAATCAGTACAATGGGAATAGGAAGTGGGGTGATATGAAAGTTATTTTGAATACGGTGTTGATGTTTACAATGTTCAAAATAGACATGTGTGAAGTGTCATAAATGCATACAATTGTATTATGTACTACACCTCACCATGTGCATTGAACGATTACACTACGCATTCATTTTCAAACAGATGATTTGATTTGGAGTTCACTTTAGATTTATGATATTTTATTCTCCCAGTCTTCTGAATTAGTCTTGATAAGGATCGTTCAGTCCTTCTGTGTATTGTTCACGTCCATCATTCATTAAAGAATTTTGTCAACCAAATTTGGAGTATGTTTTCCTTCTCCATAACCTTTTCAAAATGGCCTCCTTCCTTGGAATTTCTTGAAGGTTTAATTCATCTAAATAATGGGAAATACTGCTTTTACCTGCGCATTCGCCCTATCCTGACGTGAGAATTTTACTCTGTGTTAAGACTATTTGCATCTATTAGGGATTCCCATTAATTATTTCGACCCTTGGACGTGGAAATGGCTAAAGCTTATTGAAAGGTCTAGTAGTGGGTTATTTTACAAAGTTGCAATGTTCAGTTTGCAAAAAACAAGTTATCCATTCAAGAGATTTATGATATGAATTTATTTTTGAGAACGATTTATGAGTTAAACAGTTCACCTAGGATCTGTTCAAACGTGGATACACAATAATCTATCACCTCATATTTTTGAAAGTTTAAATTCAATTTTGACTCTGTAATGACCAACTCGCTTGAGGAAAATTACCCAATTGCTCAGCTTGCCATCGTAAAGGTTAAACACAAGCAGGGCCATCGATTTCGGTGTCCTCACAAAAATATTTCGAGTTCCAAATTGAAATGTCCGGCGATTTATCAGTTTGCATCTGTTTATTTATATATATATATATATATATAGTTTGTTTGTTTATATATTCGAATGCTGAGAATATATTTAGATAAGCATGAATTTTAGTTTGTTTTGATCTTATTGTTTCATTGGTATTTTAATTAATAAAAAAATCTTTTAATTTAGAATAACTACGGAATCGTAGATTCTGTAGTCATTCTTAAAATATTTAAGTTGTTAATTTTTTTTAATTGTATGTGTACAGGTGTCAACAGGTTTGTTACAAACTCGATTATGGTGGGATCTCGTAACTAATGTTTTCAAGCAGAATGAGGCATTGGAAAAGGATTGGATTCATTGACATTGAGATTATCTTTTGGTCTGGATTCGATTTCTAGAAGCTATTATTGGATACGAAGGATTGAGATGTAATCGATCTTTAAGGGGCTTTGTCTTATCTCTGTTGATTATAAGTAGAGGGGGTTTCATGGATTGACGAGGAGGGTGAGGAAATATGTAAAAGAGGCTTATTGCACTACTGTAAGAGACTTATTTTTTTTTAGAAAATCAGTTAATGTTTGGATAACAAAGGAAAACTCCTTATTTTTATAAACATTTCTGAGCACTATTGTTCGTTTTGGCAATTTAATAAAGAGATTATTCAGTTCTTGTTTATTCTTTGTTTTTTTAAGTATGATTATCTTTTTCAGCACTATTTTTGAATTAGAATAACTCATGCTTATTTCAAATCTCTATCGAGCTATCTTGCAGGATTGGATAGAGATAGAGTTAGAACTGAAATATTTAGTTTGAGCGGGATTTTATGTATTAGGATACTAACTATCTATCATCTTAATGTCATATTTGTTTTGTTATTATTCTTGTCATTTTATTTGGATTATTCCTATATTTTGACATGATTTATTGACTTGAATGTTTTTCCATTTGAGTTTCAGATATTTGTACAACAAATATCTGATAACTATTTATCAGATAATTGTATATGCATATTTGTTTGAATTAGTAATAGGTCTTGGAACTATTTCCCTGGCATGTTAGTTTCATTTTATTCTAAATTCAAGTTGATCCATATTTCATTATCTTTCTCTTGATTAGGAAGAGATCTATATATTTTCATGATTGAGATAGATTAGGATTTACTTTTTTTATTTGCATCTTATATTAGATTGTGTTTACATTTCATTTAGAAAACATTTGTAGAAGTCATCTTTTGTAGGAGAAAATCCATTTGGTCGATCCCTTATGTCAGCTTAAGGACTGCTTTCTTGCAAGCATGCTGCAAGACGGTAAGTCTGGTGCCTCTTTTTGTTTACACTAGTTAGGAATATCATAAATCAATAGGGAAAGTGAGGGGTAAATGGACCCATTCAACCAGTTGAAATCACCACACCAAACGAATAAGGGTCTAATTGGGGCCCTGACCGGGTGATCTCCCTAATGTTGGACATGGTCATTTCTAGCCATCAACACGGTCCAGTTATATCTTCTTTTGACTCGATCTTTGTATTTTGGTGCTTCTTCAACTATTCTGGCCACTGAAATACCTCTTCAGGGAATATAATCCAAAATATCTCGTACAAGTCACTCGCAGGTTTCGAATAGAAGATAACACTCTTCACAACCCTGAATATTTTGTGTTGCAACTCAACTTCTTACTGTATGAATGCATTTCGCCTTCTTTCCCACCAATTCTCAACATCCGATTTGAGGATCCAATGAGGCATCCTCTAGAAACTCACTTTAAATTTCAGGGCCCGACAAAGGAACCATTTTTGGGGGCAAAATCGAGACCAGGGTTCTCAAGGGTTACCGAGAAAGGGTACCAATGTAGTCTAGAAGCATTGGCATATTCAACCTTCCGCAAGGTAAGGAGGTCTCACCTGGAGCACAACCGATATGTGTGTGGTGAAGTGAGCCAAAGAAAATGCATCATCAGATTTTACATTACCATATTCATATTCATTCATCAATACACAAAGACATTCATAGATCATGACTAAATGCTTAATACACATGACATAAACAATTACGTAGCATAAAAACCATAAATTCATACACAATATAACAAAATTTTAGGGCTCGAACAATGATTTATACTATCATCATCTCAAAACTATCATATAGATACATCTATCATACAATGGCTTATGCAGCGTAATCTATTCCCAGGTATCCATTATAGACTCTACCCTATTGTGCAGCACAATATCATCCCCAAAACCCTTACAATAATATCATGACAGTCATAACTAGATCCTAATCCAACCAATAGAAAAACCTGAGTATCTCTCTTCCACACTCATTCAACAACTCTGTTAACCTTTGTAACATTTTTCCTCATCGCATTGCCTTCCTCTTTATATATTTCTCCTGAAAGGTTCTTGGACTTCTTGTTCTGCTACTTTTCCATCATTTTTATGTTGGCATCTGGTTCTTTTGTCACTTTTCTAACTGCTTGTCCAATTGGCGCATGGTGAATTTTGGTGTCTCGAATACTTCTAGTATTTGTGCTATCTTTTAGCTCTTCTAACCGATTTTTGCTACTGTCTCGTTTACAGCTGGTCATGCAACACTTTCCTCAAAACTTTGGCATTTCCACAAAAATGGGCAATTCTCAAAACCAGAGGACCCAACGGACTCTACATTACTACTTCTGATAAATGGAAACTAAATGCTACTATATGCATCTATTTTAAAGGACCACTATAACATAAAAAGAGTTCAAGCATTATGTAGTATCATTCATTGAGAGATGTAATGCCTTCATCTCTTTAGGCTAATCCTTTAGAACCCTTTCACTCTTTAACACTAAATTTACAATGCTTGAAAGTAAAGGATCGATGCTTCATAAAGTAAATAATAAAGGAAATAGAGCTATTATTGAAGAAAACTCAAATTCTACAAAAATCAAACTATTTTGCAGCACCATGAAAACCATAAAATCCCCTCCTACTAACCACTAGATCATGGTATGATAGTCAAGGAGTTAAAAAGATGAAATCGACATTATGAATATTAAATTGAAAACATGAACAATTCCTCATCCATTCATGAATATGAGATGTGGTTCTAAGGAATTATGGACCACACTATGATTAAAATAAAATAAAAATCTAAATATGCACAAGAAGGTCCATTCACCAACAATATCTTCAAGTGAACCCTAGCTTGACGAGGACTAATGAACCCTTGAGAAAGATCATAATTCAACTCAAAATATAAGTAATTTATTCATAATAAATACTTCTATATTATATTCTCTAGTATGCAACTTATTTATATTAACCCTCATTGTATGCAATCCAAAATCTACCCTAATTCAAGTTGCAGACAAGTATATTTACAATGGATATTCCTTTGATACTTCAAAACTACTAGGGAGTTCCAAGGATCCACACAACTAGTCCTACCAAAGAATCACAAACTTCCTTGCACCAGAGATATATCATTTTATTGGGTTGCTAAGGAAATAGATTTTGGGACACATGATCCTTGTTCATTAGTTGATTCTATGGCTTGATGTAGAGGATTCTCAGGTTCAATTCCCCCCTCAATCAATCAACTTGATGGGCTATTGAGGATTGCAGGTCCATCTTCTATTTTTATCAACCTAGAGAATTAATGAAAGTGTGCATTTGCGTGCCTATTATATTCTTGGTTGAGCCATAGTAGTGGGTCAAACCCATACACCAAAGAATTTTGATGAATAATTTCAACCTGTAGTATAGGTTTTTTTTTTGACTTGTTGAGTGTATAAAGGCTATGGTATAGAAGGGATTTTGTAGCTTGCTAAGCTCCTTTCAATTGGTAACTTGGACAAGTGTTAGTGAAGGACACCTAAAGTTGATGAAACAATTAGGTAATCATTCTATAGAAATAACATTTTATAGATATTGAAAACATCATTCATCATCCATTAGTATATTTATAAATAGCAACCATTCATCACCATACAAGAAAACTCAACATTTTCAACACA
>JASDQU010244015.1:34076-71473 GCA_032191745.1 Picea mariana | reverse complement strand
AAGATCGAGGAGAGTATGAACCGTCGGATCACTCTATGTCGGGAACATATCGTGACCGTCGGATTTCCTAACTACAAATTCATACTAATGCATACTAAAGAAACACACTTTTACCTAACGACATATTAGACCAAGTAGATCTTAACTAACTCCTAAGTGTCTAAATATCCTAACAAATCACACACAGATTTAACCATTTATGATACCATTAAATCAATACATCTGCGACATTCTAAATAAACATGAATGAAATTAACAAACTCAAATACAACAACATATAAATCATTCTCAAGCACATAGTGAATGCACATCAAATAAACCCACAATATAACTTAGATGCAGATAAAACACTTATCTTTTAAAATAATTGTGCAACCAGTTGCAAGGGTGATATGAAATTACTAACTAATTTGCAATTAATTATAAATGTGAATTAACTTAGCTCAACTTTTAAAATGCTTAATTAACAATTGAAAGGCTGAATTGAAGAAATACACAACAGAAAATAAAAGAGACAAGAAAATGCAAGTTTGTTAACGGAGTTCATCCATCTTGGGCTATATCTCTGGGTCTGCTTCCAATGAGTGATTGATCCATTAAAATATGTAAAATGCTTAATTACATCAATCTCGTCTCCAACCTGCAAGCAAGATGTGTCTTCATATATTCTACAAGTCTATGGTTTGCCAACAAAACCATCTTCCTAGTATGGCCACTAAAAACTGGCCTAAATCCACTACTTCTTCAACTTACACAGCAAAAATTGCACCATAAAACAATATGGTGTCAAATTCTTACAACATACACCACCTCTAGCACAATGGTGAAAGTGATCTAGTTATATGGAAAAGGTCACGAGTTAAAATCTGTGACTATTGGGATTTTTCGACATAGGCAATGTTGTAGTTCAAATATTAAAATTTCTGCATGCCATAATAAGTAACACCGCTGGCATATTGTTTAAAGGCATTTTTTGTTGGAGCTGAGGTCGCGGGGTCAAACCCGTCGATCATTCATTTTTAGGCTTTGGATAATAAATGTAACTTAAATAAATTTTTGTTTGTTTAATTACAACAAATATTCGTTTGGCCTAATGGTAATCCATTGGTTTGGTTGCGATGAGGTCGAGTGTCTGATCCACCCACCCAATTCTTTTGTGGTCAAGAAGGACCTTTTGGAAAAAAATGAGGCTGCCACGTGGTGGCCTCTGATTGGTCCACGTGGAGGCCAATTAACCACGCCACACCAATCAACACCATGTCACCCTGTCAATTAGCGCCACATCAGCCTCTGTATCGTCCAGTCAGCATGCCACTCTAACATCCATACAGCCCAGTCAACATGCCACGTCAACATATGTATTGCCACCTGTCAGCATTCGTACAACCATGTCAGCACCCACGTCAACTTTCGTACTACCATGTATCAGTCTCTAGTGATGCCACATGTCAACCTTGTTAGCATTTTTACTTGTTTGGCCAAAACTTCATAACGCCATAACTTTCTCATACAACATTTGTTTGAGATCGTTCAAGTTGCATTGGAAATCTCTTGTCGAACTCTACAATATGGAGACATTTCATCAACATTTGAGAACATAATTTTTATCATTCAAAAGATCCACCTGGATCATTCCTCCCCACTTAGAAGCTTTTGGACCACCAAAAGTTTTTATTCAGAAAGTAAATGAGGATACCTTCTCCTTTGTTTGATATCCATCCATCATGCTCAGATATTGAACAATTGACTCATCAAAACAAGCTGGTCAACAAAGACGAAAATTGCCATAACATTGTTGACATAAATAATCATTCTCATATTTTCACAAACATTTGTATTCATTGTCACAACTACTAACCATACACAACAGACTAGCAGTAAAAACGAATACATACTTGCTAATGAAAATGAATCAAAAATATGCTTGCTCTTCTTAACAGGAACATCATTAACCAATGGATCTATTTCACTCTCAACCATGGGTTGTAATATTGTATCATTGGTGCTTGCATGGGTAGAATCTCGTGATGTAATACCTGTGAATCCTGAAATGATTTATCATAGTTAGTAACAAACTTAACTATTTCATTGTTATGTTTAGGATCACACTCTTCCTCGGCTTTTACAGACATGAGTGATAGATTCTTACTTGCATTTACTATCCTTTTTAGTTGTCCTGTATTCACCAGAGACATGTTAGTCTTCATATGATGAGCTCGTACAATACACTCAATTCCATCCTTTGTAAAACAATATATGTTTTCCTCTAGAAGATAGCCTTTCTTTCATATAAATAAGGGCTTCTCAAAAAAATTCCACAAATATCAAGTGGTATGACATATAATTCTACCTCATCAATGAACTTAGAGGTGATTGCAAATTTGAGCTTACATTGTTTGGTTACTTGTAGCTTAGCATTGTCACATATCCATCCTAAAGGATATGGTTGTGGATGTGGCTTAGTTTCAAGTCCCAACATTTTAACAACCTCTTCAGAAATGAGATTTGCTTGTGAACCACTATCAATAACTGTATCAATCTTGGTATGCTTTGAGATGATTCTGATTTGAAATAACTCGTTTTGTTTCCTTTCATCATGCTTACTCTTAGAATCTAAAAAATCAGTAGAAGTGGTCTTCTTATTACCTTTTCGATTCCGGAACCATTTTGTCTTTAGTTATGGATGAAGTTTCCAAAACTTATCATCATCATGTCCTTCCTTCTTGCAATATGAACATGAAGGCCTCCCTTCTTCCTTCTTCATTGTGGCTATCCATTTCAGTTTCTACTTTCCTTTGTTTGTGCCTTCCTTTGACTAAACTGAATCCTTCAAGAAACCATCATGAACATTCCTTCCACCTGACTCAATATGAGTTGCTTGTACACAAACTTCATCAAAATTAGTGAGATTAAACATTGAGGATAATATGTCAAATATAACTATGCAAACCACCAATATACTTGAGAATATTTTCTAGTGTCTACAAAGGAATACCAAAAGCTAAATATTTCATCCTAAATTCTTGAGTGTAACTTTGAACACTTTTTCCTTTAGCTTGCCTTTAGTTTTTCTAATCAATTATTGCTTGTTGCATGTAGCCTAATAGATAAAACTGTTTCTCTAATGCAGCAATAAACTCATACCAAGAAGCAATCATTTTATCACTTCGAAGAAGATCTTCTTGAGTTTGACTCTCCCACCAGATCAAAGATGTGCCTCCCAGTCGAAGAGTGGCTAGCTAGATCTTTGTATTTTCATCAACAATTTTCTGAATCCTGCAATAAACTTCAAGTTGCTTGATCTAGTTATCCAACTTTTGTGCATTAAGTTCACCATCATACATTGGAAAATCAAATTTAACATCAAGTTTCAATAAAGGAAAATCAGAAGAAGTTTTTTTAGAATGCTTGTTTAAAGAAGAAATTCCACTCGAACTAAAAGAAGAGGATGAGGATGAGTGGGATGGGGGAGTCATAGGAGGGTCACCACTACCTTCTTCTCCTTCATCTTTATCAGTTTTTCCTGATGGACCACCTTCCTCGACCTTCTTTCAATCCCTGTACAGTTCTTCCACCATAGCTTTCATTGCCATGAATGCTTCAAAGAAAGACTCCTCAAAACCAAAAGGAAGTCCTTCTTTCAGTGATTCCATTTCTCGTCTTCAGAATACGCATCCAATTTATGGATTAACTTCTTCAAGAAATCCTTCACCATGCTTGAACTTGAGCCTGGTTAACTTTCACCCTTGCAAATCTTGTTAAACTTGCTCTTATACAAAATTGATCTGAAATTACTGACTAATTTGCAATTAATTATAAATGTGAATTAACTTAACTCAACTTTTAAAATGCTTAATGAACAATTGAAAGGTTGAATTGAAGAAATACATAACAAAAAATAAAAGAGACAAGAAAACACAAGTTTGTTAACAGAGTTCACCCATCTTGGGATATGTCTCCAGGTTCACTTCCAAGAGTGACCAATCCATTAAAAGATTCAAAATGCTTAATTACATCAATCTAGTCTCCAACCTGCAAGAAAAACTTGTCTTCATATCTGTTGCGAGTCTATAGTCTTCCAGTAAAACCATCTTCCTAGTATCGCTTCTCAAAACTGGCCTAATTTCACTACTTCTTCAACTTACATAGAAAAAATTGCACCATAAAACAATATGGTGTCGAATTCTTACAACATGCACCACCTCTTGCACAATGGTGAAAGTGCTTTGGTTATATGGAAAAGGTCACGGGTTCAAATCTGTTCCCATTGGGATTTTTTGGCATAGTAAATATTGCAAATCAAATATTAAAATATCTTCATTCCATAATAAGTACCACCATTGGTATATTGGTTAAAGGCGTTGTTTATTGGAGTGGAGGTCGCGGGGTCAAACCTATGGACCGTCTGTTTGTGGGATTTGGATAACAAATGCAACTTAAATAAAGTTTCACACATTTAATTACAAAAAACGGTCATTTGGCCTAACGATAAGCCATTGGTTTGGTTGTGACAAGCTTAGGGGTTCAATCCACCTTCCCAATTCTTTTGTGGTCAAGAAATCCCTTTTCGAAAAAATGGGGTTGCCACGTGGTGGCCATGTAACCACGCCACGCCAATCAACGCCACATTACCCTGTCAATCAACACCATGTCACCCTACCATTCAGTGCAACATCACCCTATCATGTTAGTGCCTCGTCATCCTCCTCATCATCCAGTCAATGTCCGTACAGTCTAGTCAGCATGCCACGTCAGCATTTGTATAGTCTAGTTAGCATGCCACACCAGCATCTGTACTACCACATGTCATGTTTGTATTGTCACATGTAAGCATATGTACAACCACTTCATCACCCATGTTAGGTTTTGTGCGACCATGTGTTAGTCTCTGGTGATGCCTTGTGTCAACCCTATCAGCCTTTTTGCTTGTTTGGAAAAAACTTTAGAATGCCATAAATTTCTCATATGACGCTCGTTTGAGCCCGTTCAAGTTCCATTGGAAATATCTAGTTGATATCTATGACATGGAGACCTTTTCATCAACATTTGAGAACATAAATTTGTATCGATCAAAAGATCCACCTAGATCAAGGGGACGGATGCTCCATCCGACCATAGACTTGTTGTTCCAAATCTCAATAGAAAGTCACCTACACGATGGGTATAGGAATCAATAAAAGAGGTTGACCTATGCATAGTCCACTCACAACTCAATTTTCCCACAACCCAGTAAACCTTCCTACAATTATCCCAATTTCTCCATCTCTCTTCCTCTCAACCTACCTAGCACAAGGAATGTACCCCCTTCATCGCTCATAGTGCCTTAGACTATACCATTCTTTTATCAAGGCCTTTAGCATAGGTTGGCCAAGAATATATTTTCTGGGGTGATCTAGGAAGATCTCAGTGGCCACCCAGCTTTTCCAACTGGCTCAAAACAATTTTTTTGTAACTTACTATTTTTAGCAGTTTTTTTGGTTCTTGAACTTCCAGGGCCATTTTGAGGGCCTAAACGATGTTTTTTCACGATCAAGAACCTCTATTACTTTCAAAGGCTTTGATTGATCCCCATAAATAAAGCTCTTCATCAATACCTTTCCAATGAGCTATCGTGCGCTCAAAACGGAGATAGTATGCAAAAGTTACGACCTCAGGAAGTTGATGTACTAGCTTACCCCAATGGGGCCCACATGACTTTTGGTGCTTCATCTCCTAGGGTTAGGTTTTTGGATATATAGGGTTTTTGAATTCTTGTTTATTTTAAAAATTCCTTCAAAGCCTCATTGTACCCATCTTCTTGCGAATGAGTGTAGTCATCACATCTCTTCTCAGAGATAAGATGTCACCATTCTAGCAAGCTTATTTCAATCTGCATTTTACAGTTTTCAACATATTTCTTATTTAATAGAAGCTAAGTTTTATTGTATCTCTATTATTTTTCACTTTGTCTCTGTGTTAATATTATAAATCAGTGGTTTCATTTTGTTACACTCATAAATCTGGATCAGTGGTATCAGATCGGTCTTCTCCTTGTCGTTTTTTTAATGCATGTCCCCGACACGGTCAGGGTATAGAGAGTTGGGTCTCGAACTTGTTTCTATTGAAGAAAACTTCTCTCACACACCCAAGAAACCATCCATGGAGGGTGAAAATAAAGATGGCGGGACGGGAGATCCTTTCAAAATGTTTCTCAAGGAGGCCCTTGAGCAACAGAGGAACGAGATGATGGACAACTTTGCACAAATCCTTCGATGGTTGTTGACAAGCGACACATCCATCTCAAGCAGAGGCCCCACCCCCTTCAAGGTACAAATAAATTTTGATATTCCTATATTTCAAGTTCAAATAGATGTCCATGATGTATATAAATGGTTAAACCTTATAAAAGGGTATTCTTATGTCCACAAATTTTTCGATAGAGAAAATATTACATTTTCACTCCTCAAGGTCATCCCCCATGTCGAATATTGGTGGGATACTTTCTGGAAACAAAAGGAAACAGAGGGATTCACATTATTTGCAGTTGCACCCACTTGGGGTTCCTTCAGGGATTCTATTAAGGAACAATACTACCCTGTTGGAAGTTATTATGACTTTTATACAAGATGGACCAAACTACGACATGAAAGAGATAAAACAGTGCCAAAGTTCACGAATGTATTCCATGCCTTGCGCACCAACATGGGTATCAAATATTATGAGCGACATATGGTGCTCAAGTACCACGGCAGTATGCAAAGATGCATCTAGACATAAATGGATTTTGTGTACATATCATCATTGGGTGCGGCCTATCGATATGCCTTCAAAATCGAGTAGAATTTGAAACAAAAGACGCGGTCATTTGGGTCTGGGAACCCCTCACAACAGAAGCAAGGAAAGGGAAACCTTGACCCACAGAACAATGCATAGAGAAAATATGGGCAACCTCATGAAAACCAATCCAAGCCGCGAGAAAATAAGGACAATGGGAAGACGAAGAAAGATACCGGGAAGTGGTGCGACTTCCATAAGAGCCCCTGGCATAAAAATGTTGATTGTCGATCAAAGCAGTGATTGGTGGCTAAGATAAAAGCCTCTAAATCAGATGAAGAATCTGACTCTGATTCAAAGCCATATAATGGGATACAGATGATTGACACAAAACCCAGTGCCAACATTGTTACCACCAAGATCCAGCCTGATGAACCTGATGAGCCAAAGGAAGGTGAGCGCCTCTTTCAATCACAGATGTGGGTAAAAGGCACTCTGTTGCAGTTCATGTTTGATAACAGTAGCTAGAAGAACCTCATCCTAGCAGAGGTCATCAAGCGGCTAGCCATGCTAAAAATGTTGTACCCACAACCCTACACCATCGGATGGCTTCGTCAAGGAAGCGATATTTGTGTTAGCCAACAGTGTCTCCTATCGTACAACATCAAGTCGTTCAAAGATGAGGTATTGTGTGATGTTTCTCCCCTTGAAGTTTGTGATGTTCTTTTGGTCCAACCTTATTTATGGAAACACCATGGTGTATATGAGTCTAGGCCTCACAGTGTTATTATTACTTTGAACAGGAAATTGTACAAGATACCCGAGGTAGTCCCACTAGTTTTATTTCCTTGATCTCTGCCAAGAAATGCAGGAAGTTCATGTCTTAGACTGGGAAGTTTGTCTTCTTCATGATTTTCTCTCAGAGTGAGTGATAGGTTGCAGCCACATCCATGGACTCCGCAACTGACCTCTCCACACAGCAGAAGCAAGTGGATAAGGTCGTGGAAGAATAAAAAGACATCTTCTCATCACCTATTGGGGTACCTCTGCATTGGCAGGTCAAGAATCCAATCGATCTGACCCCCAGCACACTGCTACCCAATGGGATAGTATATTKCCACTCTCTGCTATAAAATGAGGAGATCAAGCGTCAGATCCAAGAACTGCTCCACACGGGGCACATCCAACCTAGCTCATCACCTTGTGGAAGGCCAATCATGCTAGTGTAGAAGAAAGATGAGACTTGGTGAMWCTGCATTGATTACCAAGCCCTAAACAAAATCACACTTAGGAACCGATGCCAGATTCCTTGAATCGACGATATCCTTGATCATCTCAAGGGGGAAAAATACTTTAGTAATATTGATCTGAATTATGGCTACCATCAACTCCCAATAGAACCAAAAAATGTATGGAAAACTTCCTTCAAGTCAAAAGAAGGTCTTTTTGAATGGTTGGTCATGCCCTTTGGTTTTCCAAATTCCCCTACAACTTTCATGAGGATGATGGAGGATATCTTGCGGCCTTTCACAAATTGTTTTATGGTGGTGTATCTGGATGACATCCTCATCTACAACAAGACTTGGGTAGAACACTTACATCATATTCAGCAGGTTTTTCACACTCTGCAGCAACAAAAGCTATATGCCAACTTAGAAAAATTCTCCTTCTTCATCGACAGGGTCCAGTACCTAGGATACATTGTTGATGCACATGGTGTGCATATTGATCCAACCAAGATCCAAGTCATCCATGATTGGCCAGCCCCAACCATGCTTACTGAGCTTCGAAGCTTCTCGGGCCTTACCAATTTCTATCGAAGGTTTGTGTTGGGATTCTCCCATATTACATGGGCCCTCAGCCAAATAACCAGAGGTGGTGGTAAGGAAAAATTTGTGTGGGGCCTATCCCAATAGAAATCATTTGATGATCTGAAGAAGTTCTTGTGCTCCACCCCAGTGCTTTCATTACCTAACTTGTAACATCCCTTTGAGATCAAGACAGATACTTCAGACTATGTTGTGGGTGTAGTCATCACTCAGCACAGCCAACCCAGGGCCTATCATAGTGAGATTTATTATATGTCATCCATAATTACCCTACTTACAACAAAGAAATGTACTCCATAGTGTAATCCTGTCATCGGTGGAGGCATTACATTCTTGGGAAGGAGACAGTCATCCACATTGATCATAAGTCGTTGCAATTCATGCAGACACGAGGAAAATTGGCATAATGACCGCCATTAGAAGTGGCCCACATATTTGCATCAGTTCCACCTCAACATCAAGTACAAAATAGGAAGTACCAACCGATTCGTTGATTGCCTCTGTCGACCTCCAGTCACAGCAGTCACCACATTGCTTGATTCTTGCGACCACGAGACCTCCATATGGCCCCACCTTCATGAGATAGATCCTGACATCGCCAACACCTACCAGATGTTGGGTGTAATCACAATTGTCACCAATTTCCATCTTCAGGATGGGTTGTTGTGCCATCTAGGAAATTTTTGTGTTCCATCAAGCGAGCAAGTGAAGGTGATTTGGGAATCCCACTACAATTGGGTGGCAGGACACTTTGGTGTGGAAAAGACAGTGGCAATGTTGCAATGACATTTCTACTGGCTGAAACTTTGATAGGATTTTATCAAGTGTATCTGGTCCTACATTGCCTATGTTATTGCCAAACCAACCATTAAGAAACAAGGCATGTACACTCCTTTGCCTACTCCTAATATGCCTTGGGAATATATCTCAATTGACTACATGTCGGGCCTTCCGTCCACCAAGGGAGGAAATAACTGTGTTTTTATGGTTGTTGATCATTTTTCCAAGATGGTGATTCTAGTTGCCTGCAAGAAGAGCATCATAGCGGAGTCCATTGTCAAGCTCTTTTTGAACGAGTGTGGGTACACTTTGGGATCCCACAAGCCATTATCTTAGAACAGGATAGTTGGTTCCTTGACACATTATGGTCAAGCCTCTGGTCACTGGTGGACACCAATCTCACCATGTCCACTTCCTTTCACCCCCATACTGATGGCCAAACCTAGTTTGTCAACCGGATCATCGTGCACATCCTGTGTAAGTACAATTCTAAGAACCCCCACACCTAGGATGAGAGTCTTCCCTATGTTTAGCACATCTACAATAGAACCATACATATATCAACCAGCCACAACCCCTTTCAGGTGGGGTTGGGATTTCAACCATTGGGTCACATGGATGTTGCACTACCCCTTGCGGCCACCCAGACAAACTTGTCGCCTGCTCCAACTAGAGCTAACAAATTCACTTGGTTCATTAAGAAGATCCAGCACATCTGGCAACAGGTTCAAGATATTTTACAGAAGTCCAATGCTAAGTACAAGCAGTGCCATGATCAACATGGGGTACCACACTAGTTTCAGGTGGGAGACAAAGTTTGGTTTCACTTGCAGAAAGAATGCCTTACAAGGCCTGATCGGAACCTTTTTCCACTCCTTTATGGACCCTATACCATCACCAAGGTTGTGGGTGACAATGCTTTTGAGCTCAACCTTTCCCCATTCCTTGGCTTACACCCAATATTCAATGTGGACCTCCTTCGACCTTATTTCCCACCATTATTAGACACCTCGGAGATCGAAGAAAAATTGACAGCAATAGATCTCAACCCTAAATGCATGGAATAGGCATCCACTGATCATATCATGGCCACACAGGTCAAGGCCACTCTCCAACAGAGGATCCATCTCTATCATCTTGTCAAAGCAGGGCAACTTTTACACCAAGGAAAGTGGCTCACTTGGGGCCAAATTCAGTAGAAATTGGCTCATCTGATGGGGGCACTCAATGCAATGGAGACCATTACTTCCTAAGGGGGGAGTATTTATCCAGACGAATCTCGGTGGCCACCCACCTTGTCTAACTGGCTCAAAACAGGTTTTTGACAACTTACTATTTTTAGCAATTTTTTGGTTCCTAAACTTTCAGGGCCATTTTGAGGGCCTAATGTTATAGATTTATTTGGCACCTAATCATTAGGTCATTATCACCTAAATGTCACCTATCCAATCCAACAATATTCACCACCTCTTCCATGAGATTCTATCCTAATTTCCACTTGATCGCTCTTATCCTTCTTTAAGGGTGTGACCGAAAAGGGTTTGTTCGCATTGTTCCTTCATTGGGGGGGAGACCAAAGGGTTTGGTCACATTTTTTCTTCATTGAGGGTGCAACCAAAAGGGGTGGTCACACCCTATCGCTTGCCAATTAGTGATCGGTCGCTCTGTCTGTGTGTACAGGTTGTGACCGAGCCTAGAAGCTCTTATTTTTGGATTTGGTTTCCTTTTACATTGGAGGGGTAATGGTCTACATTGATGTGATGGTAGTCCATGACCCCTTTGACTTTAATTTTCTCCTCGGGCGAGACTATGTTTACGCCATGAAATCTTTTGTGTCCACACTCTTTCAAGTGATGTGTTTTCCTCATATTGGACACATAGTGACCATTGACCATATTTCATTCATTTTCCCTCATCTGAAGGCAAACCATCCATATTCCCTCAATGTTTCTTATATTCCAGTGTCATCCACACCGCCGAAGGTTAATTATGTGGCAACTTGTCCCATGAATTCAACTCGGAATTAGAAGGAATCTCTCCCTTCCTCTAGCTAATATCCGGTAGTTGACATGGTACTCTCTTCGATAAGGATTTTATAGCCTAATATCCCTACCCCTATCATGCCCCCCTGACATGTATTACTTCCATATTTTTGTTCTTCCGTCTCATGAATATCTCTTGGAAGCCATGATCGAGGTTTGTCCCTTGACATTTATTCCTTCCAGAGAATTATCCTCTTGGAAGCCATGATCAAACACATAGCAATGAGCATGGTTCTCATTTATGTGTCAAGCTCGTTAAAAAATGTGACAGAGGTTTGGGGATCCAACCCAACAAAGAGAATACTTTATTTTCGATTTCAATCTTGTTAAAAAATGAAACCGATCACCGAGCATAGTTCTTTTCCTATGTCAAGATCATTAAAAAATGAAACAGACCCTTATGAGCATAGTTATTTTCATGTGTCAAGCTCATTAACAAATGAAACAGTTGTATCTCCCATTGAGTTGATTCTTTCATAAGAACTCATAATTGAACCTTAATTTCATATGCCTATGACAATTCACCCTCTTTCTTCCTCTGCTGAACATTTTCCTATTAGTAGCCAGCAGTTTAATTTGGCCTACAAATTGGAAATGAGAGAAGAGTTGGCAGAAGAAACGAAGCTTGGGGGGCACGTCTCTAGCCTTTGATTATCATGTTGGAGTTAAGCCGCTATCTTCTCAAGCTGGGGGGGAAGTACCAACCACCTACCTTTGGAATTTACATTGGGAAGTGTCGATCATAGTTAGTTTCAAGCTAACGAAAAAATGAAACCTACCCAAGCATAGTTTTACCTTGTTTCAAGCTTGTGTAAACATGAAACCAATCTCAAGCTTAGTCTTTGTTCTTTCTTGTTCTCACTAATACATGAGAATAGGTTACCAAGTATACTTTTATCACTTTTTTAGACTCGTAAAAGCTATACGGAAAAGGAACTTTTGGAGTTTCCTTTAAGCTCTTTCTAGACTCCTTAAAGAAGAAAAGATTGTCGAGTAAGCTTGTATTTTCACACTCGTTATATGGATTTGAAAATACATCCACCTAGTATATGTTTACCCCTTTTTGGGCCAGATGGACTAATTATGAAAACTGACCTCACTATGGAGAATTCTTTAAGCTCTTTTCAAACTCATTGAAAAATGAAAAAATATTGTCAAGCGATCTTGTTGTCTTTCATGCTCATTAAAGTGAATTAGAAAGCACGTTTGTTGAGCGATAATTTAACTTTTTTTCAGTCTCTTCAAAATATTTACAAAAAAGGAACACCCTATCCATTATGGTTAGGAAATTTCTCATAGGTATTATTTTATACTTTTTCAAACCCTGCAAACTAACTTTACGAAAAAGTCTCTTATGGAGTTTTCTTTACGACCTTTTCAAACTCTCTAAATACGAAAAGGCCATCGATTTTACCTTCTTTGGACTCATTAAAATTTTACATCGAACGACCCACACATGGGACTGAACCCCTCCTTCCTCAGGTTCGTTAATAATATGTCAAGGGACTCATCACCAGATGAGCTATATCAAGCATTTGTTATCCTCCTTCAGCTTGTAAAACTAGAAAGAGGTATTCACCAATCATGGTGGGGAATTTTTAGAGGGTTTTTCCATATTGTTATATTCATTATCTGGAAGGTACCACTACTTTGAGTTTCCCTTGACTGACACTAAGAAGATTATGTTTCAGACCTTCTACAAATAACACATCTTGATCTTTCCCTTTGCCATTACTCAAACTTACCATTCCTTTACCTTTTATTTTTCCTAGCGCATCATTTCCAAAAGTTACATTCCCTAATTTGCTTTCACTTAGAGTTAGAAACTTACTTTTGTCTCCAATCATATGTTTGGAGCATCCACTGTCAATATACCAAGGATTCTTTTGTCTTTGGGCTGATAACACTAGTCCACACTTGTCATCTGGTTTCTTCTTCCAAACCTTGACACTTTCAGCAGTGGGGATCAAATCTGGCTTGTAATTCCTTAAGCGACAATTTGCAGATTTATGTCCATAGTTATGAAAGATGTAACATTCTGGTTCACTAAATAGAAGATCATAGCGATTGTTATGCTCATAACTATTGTTATGTTTAACCTGTGTCCTTTTCCCAGCCATCGCATGATTTATAGTCTGAGGTTGTTTGTTGCTTGGTTGTCTCGATCTTTGTTGTCGAAGATGGTTATTCATTGAATATCTTGGTTGTTCATATCTAAATCTTAAAGAACAGTTTATAGATTTGTGACCAAAATTAGAGCAAAAAAAACAATAACCATAGAAAAAACCTTTGTACCTTGAAAAAAATTGTCTTCTTTGAGGAGGTCGATTTCTTTCATGCCGATAGTCTCTCTGATCTATAGATTCGGTTCTGATACTTTTTCTTTCATTCCTTCTTGGTGGTTGATTTTCTTTCTTTGTTTATGCAGAGTGACTGTTGTCAATGTTTGAGGATTTGACAAACTTGATAGGTTCTATATTAATTGGATGATCACTACTTGATCCTTCTTCATACCCCAATCCAGCTTTCAACCTTGGGTTTCTTTGCTGATTTAGAATGGAGGTTAATCCTTCTGAGGATTTAATACTTGGCAAATTTTGGTGATACAATCCCTTAGACTTCTCCATTTCTTTTCTAGTTTTTACTATCCCTTCTTCTAAGGCTTCACACCTTGCTTTCTTCTTTGATAATTGTTGTTTCAGAATGTCTTTTTTTTTCTTTGCCTCTTCTAACTCCACTTTTAGTAGAGCAAAGTCTTCATCGGGTTTTTTGTCATTCATTTTAAACTGCATCAACGACCATTTTTGTTTTCTCTTCTTACATCTGAGTCTGTCAATTTCTTCCAAGGCACTGACTAATTCACCTTCCATATCCACCACAGCTTCTTCATCATCCATTTCACCTCCTGTGAGTTTATCATCAAGATCTCTCATAGCCATAAGAATAAATTCATTCACTTTGTCTTCGCAGAATGAATCACTATCTATGTCTTCTGAGGAGTCATCATTGTTTGCACACAAACTTTTCTTTTAAATATATTTCTTAAATTCGTAATTCTTTTCATCATCAGAGTTCTGGTCTTTTTGATCCTTTTTCTTGTGGGGACACTTAGATGCAAAATGGCCTATTTTACCACAGTTAAAGCATTTGAAGGGAAACTTGCCTTGATATTTTCTTGATCCTTTCTTTAACCTTCTCACAAATTTTGCCTCAATATCATCTAATTCTGAATCAGTATTCTTGTTTGCTTTAAATGATGCTTCTCTAGTAATGGGTTTATCTTTGCTAATTCTCATTTCATATGCATTTAATGTTCCTAGAAATTGATCAATGCACAGAGTTTTAAGATCATTTAGTTCTTCTATTGCAAAGACTTTTGGATTAAATTTATAAAGCAGAGATCTTAAAATATTATGAACTAAGAGTGATTCTTCAAACTTCTCACCAAGATCCTTCATGGCATTCACAAGTTATTCAACTCTTAAAAAATACTTTCTAATTGTTTCATCTTCATTCATATTTAGTTGTTCAAACTTCAACCTAAATGTTTGAAGTTTGGCATCTTTTACATTCTCATTTCATTCATAGTTGCTAATAAGTTTATCCCACATTTCTTTGGCAGTTTGAAGATGCATCACCTTTACAAACTCGGCTTCTGCAAGTCCATTCAAGATAGCATTCATTCCCTTAGCATTAAAGCTAAATTCTAACTTATCATCCTTGGAAGCTATCACAACAGGATTTATGTATCCAGACTCTACTACATCCCAAACATCATCTCCTAAGGCCATTAGGTATGTTCTCATTCTAACCTTCCAAAAGGAAAAATTTGTTCCATCAAACAGAGGAGGCTTATTGGTTGAAGTCCCTTCATGACTTGTCATGTTTAAGCTTATAGATCTAGCTTTAAATAAAAGTAAATCGCTATGATACCAATTGTTGAAATTACTAAGACAATTGAGAGGGGGGGTGAATCAGTTGTTACTGTGCTTAAACAATTTTAATTCAATTAAACCATTTTTAATCTTTCTCCAAGTGACCATCAATATTATACAACATATGGACAACATAGATAATGAGCATCACTCACACATAAGATATACACAGAGACAGATTTTCACGAGGAAACCCATAAAGGGAGAAAACCTCTTCTTCTTCGAAATGATAAGCATTCTTTTAAGTTCTGTACATCATCTATAATTGAGCACCAACTCAATGTGAGGCTACTACCTTTGTTTTGCAAGCTGCAACTTGTTGAGAGCACCAACTCTCTGTTTTCTATAGCACCTACTAGATGGAAGCACCAACTCCTTGGTTTCTCTAGCACCCACTAGAAGAAAGCAACAACTCCCTAAGTGTTTCAGCACCAACTAGATGGAAGCAACAACTTCCAGTCACACATGCACCAACCTGTATAACAGAGAACAATTGTTCTCCCTTGCACCACCCTGCCACCATGGTTTCTCTGGATGCAACCAGATGGAAGCTACAACTCCCTGTGTTCAAGCACCCACTTGAACCTCTGAGGACAACAGTCCTCCCTAGCACCTCCCAACCACCCTTATTACAAATAAATTATTGAATAACCAACACAGATAAATCGATTCTTACCACTTCTTCTTTGTTCTATAAATCTGGTCTGCTCCTAACTGTTCTGCAATTCTTCTCTTCCTCTGTCTGTTCTGCAATTCTTCTCTTCCTCTTTCTGTTCTGTAATTTTGCTCTACTTCAAATTGTTCTACAATTCTGCTCTTCCTCTGTCTGTTCTGCAATTCTTCTCTGCTTCAAGTTGTTCTGCAATTCTTCTCTTGCTTCTGTCTATTCCTCATCTGTTACTCATCTCTGAGTTTTATCTCACACTGTGCATATTTTCAATCTCACACTGCGCATACTGTAATTTTCCCTTTCTTACAGTTCAACTCATTTTTCCATTCAGAACGACCAACCTCGCACAGTCACTGCGTGTTTATTTTATACACTACTCCCACTTTAGTTACCCCTCAAATCCCTAGAACAATGCTTCAGCAACTGAAACGCGAATCGTCCAAAAACCATGATTCGGTTCTGCTAACTAAATCATAACTGAACAATTAGTTGTGAGGTGAAACAGTAGCCCTCCGATCATATTTGAATTCACATGCATCGTTGGATTACAAGAATCAAAATGCCTTTCGCATTTCGCATTTCGGCAATTCGTGATTTCGCATGTCGCGAATTCCTGTTGCGAGGCATCTTGACTTTCCAAGTCGTGATCCCCGAAATGGAGCCAGATCAACGGTCCACAAAACTTCTTAATCTGATCCCTTATTTTCTTAATCAAACAACTGATGGGATTTCAGCATTTTTCCCTTCGAGTCTTCGAGACTCACAATAGTCCCTTTCGGCATTTCAACATTCCTGTGGTGAAGTGTTTCGACACTCCAACTACCGATACCCGAAACCTACACCAAAAAGTGTTTTTCGTATTTCGGCATTTCGGCATTTCTGTGGTGAAGTGTTTCGACACTCCAACTCCCGGTACCTTGAACCTACACCAAAAAGTGTTTTTCGCATTTCGACATTTTGAAATTCATGTGGTGAAGTGTTTCGACACTCCAACTCCCGGTACCTGGAACTCCAAAATGGAGTTATTTCCCGGTCTGTGAAACTCTTTGTTGATGTGCCTGTTTCAAGATTTTGATGTTTCGCATTTTGCAACTTCAGGACTCCTATGATGAAGAGTCTCGACTCTTGACTCCTCCAACTCCCGGTATCCGAAACTCCGAAATGGAGTTTAGTTTTCGATACCCGAAATGGGGTTTAGCTTATGATCTTGCCATGCGATCATCATTGTGTTGATGGTCATGATCTTTGCCATCAATGAAAAACACGCACACTCTACCTCTGTCTGAAAACATACCTACAATATCCCCCTTTGGCATTGATGGCAACCCCTTGAAGAACATCCAATTATACCATTGTAGAATCTTTGAAATTACCACACTTTCTCCCCCTTTGACATCAATGTCAAAGAAAAGAAAAAACATGCTCCCCCTGAGTTGTTGCAGTACATACTCCCCCTGTCAACTATGAGCAGCTTAGAAATACAACAGATATTCAATAAAGACTCCCCCCTAACCAGGTGAACAGATTAAACGAAAGAAGTTATAACCCCCAACTTTTGATGAAGATATCCTTAAGGGGTCGCTGCTAACGGCTTAGTAAAGATATCAGCTATTTGTTCTGTGGAAGGAATATAATTCACTTGAACAATTCTGTTTGTAACTTGTTCTCTGAGAAAATGGTATTTTATTGGTATGTGATTAGATTTTTAATGAAGTACAGGATTCTTAGAGAGACTGATGGCACTAGTGTTATCATAGTGAAGTGGAATGGGATCAGTGTAAGTTACCTTCAAATCTGCAAGAGTTTGTATCATCCATAAAATCTAAGTGCAACAAGTAGCAATAGCAATGTACTCTGCTTCTGTAGTTGATAAGGAAATAGATCCTTTCTTTTTACTAAGATATGCTACCAACGAGTCACCCAGGAAGAATGCACCTCCACTAGTGCTCTTTCTCTCATCAACACAGTTTGCCCAATCTGCATCTGAATAAGCAGTTAACTGAAAATTATGATTTGTGGGATACCACAGACCATAAGTCATTGTTCCCTTCAAGTATTTGAATATCCTTTTGACAGCTACCAAATGACTTTGTTTAGGAGCAGACTGATAACGACCTACCATTCCAATAGCTTGCATTATTTCAGGACGAGATGTTGTGATGTACAGAAGACTGCCTATCATTGATCGGTATTTCCTTTGATCAACATCGGGTGACATATCATCTTGCTTGCAACCAACCACCATAGGTGTACTAACAGGAGAGGAATCCTCCATCTGAAATTTCTTCAACATCTCTTTCAAATATTTTTCTTGAGATATAAAAATTCCTGCAGAACTTTGTTTTACTTGTAAGCAAAGAAAATATGACATTTATCCTATCAAGGACATCTCAAACTCTGTTTGCATAGAGTTAGCAAACCACTGGATAGATGATTCATTAGTACAACCAAAAACACTATCATCTACATAAACCAAAACAACTAGTAAATTATCACCTTCAGACTTAATGTAGAGATTGTTGTCAACAGTACCTTTCTCGAACCCTTTGTCTTGTAAAAATTTGTCCAGTCTATAATACCAAGCTCGTGGTGCTTGTTTCAGTCCATATAAGGCCTTCTTCAGCTTGCAAACATAATTATGATTATCTGTCAATGAGAATCCTTCAGGTTGCTCCATATATACTTCTTCCTCTAGATCTCCATTAAGAAAAGTTGACTTAACATCCATCTGATACACTTTAAAGTTCTTATGGCATGAATATGCAAGGAACATTTTGATGGCCTCCAATCTTGCCACTGGTTCAAAAGTTTCATCGAAGTCCTGACCTTCAACTTGTGCATACCCTTTACAGACCAATCTGGATTTATTTCTAACAACTTGTCCTTTTTCATTCATTTTATTTTTGAACACCCATTTGGAACCTATTACATTCTTATCTTCAGGTCTAGGGAGAAGCTCCCAAATATTGTTCTTCTCAATCTAATCAAGCTCTCCATTCATTGCTCTAATCCAATCATCACGCTGGTTGGCTTCATAAAAAAAATTAGGTTCAGTCATAGATAAAAAAGAAACATGAGATTGCTCTGAGTCTTTAATCAATTTCCTTCTTGTCTGAACTCCTTTATTTATATCTCCAATTATCTGATTTTCAGGATGATTTTTTCTAACAATTCTGAGAGGTGATTTTTCTTCATTCTATTGATTTGTGTCAGCCTGACTATTTGTATCTTCATCTGATTCAGATTCTTCCCTTTCTGATCCTTGGACCTGTTCATCTTCAACTTCAATTATATCTTATGTGCTTGGTTCAACATTGCTTACATTTCTGACCGGGATTTCTTCATCAACTTTTATGTCTATACAATCAACTAGTTTATGCAGTCTCTTATTGTAACATCTGTACCCTTTATTGTTTGTAGCATAACCCAAGAAGATACCTTCATCAGCCCTGTCATCATATTTGCCAATATTTTCATCATTTTTCTTGACATAACATTTACTCCCAAAGACTTTAAAATGCTTGATTGAAGCAGGTCTTCCAAACCATAGTTCATACAGAGTCTTGTCACTGTGTGGCATGAGATGATCTTTGTTAAGGATATGAACAGTTGTATGAATTACTTCTACCCAATATGTCTAAGGTATGTTCCTTTCATTCATCATTGATCTTTCCATTTGTTGTACTGATCTATTATGCCTCTCAACAACTCCATTTTGCTGTGGAGTCCTTGGAATTGTGTACTCTCTTTTCATCCCATGTTTATCAGAGAACTCTTTGAAGTTCCATGAACTAAACTCTCCTCCTCTATCAGATCTTACTGCCTTTAATCTTTTTCCTGTTTGATTCTCATTCAGAGCCTTAATTACTTTGAATTTTTCAAATGCTTCAGATTTTTCCTTCAAAAAGGCAACCCGTGTTAGTCTAGAATAATCATCAATAATAAACATAAAATAATTTTCTTTTCCTGTACCTTCTTTCCATGATGGTCCACATAAATTCATATGTACTAACTAGAGAGGTTTTTCTGTTGAACGAAAGTTTTTAGATTTGAACTGAGTGCGAGTAAGCTTTCCTATCTGGTAGGGTTTACAAATAGAGTCGTATGGATTTGATATCTTGGGAAGATATTTTACCGCCCCATTGTTTTTTAGCTTGATTATATGATCAAAATTTAGGTTTCCAAGTCTCCTATGCCACAACCAACTTTCATCATACTTTCTTAAGTAGCGTTCTTCTTTTTCTTCTTTTAACACATAGACATTGTTTCCTGTTCTTATCCCTTTTGCAACTAGCTGTCTTGAATTCAACGATTTTATTCTACAGTCTTTAGAGGTAAAAACAACTTCACATCCTCGGTCACAGACTTGACTGACACTAAGCAGATTATGTTTTAGACCTTCTGCAAACAACACATCTTGATCTTTCCCTTTGCCATTACTCAAACTTACCTTTCCTTTACCTTTTATTTTTCCTGGTGCATCATTTCCAAAAGTTACATTCCCTGATTTTCTTTCACTTGGACTTAGAAACTTACTTTTGTCTTCAGTCATATGTTTGGAACATCCACTGTCAATATACCAAGGATTCTTTTGTCTTTGGGCTGATAACACTAGTCCACACTTGTCATCTGCTTTTTTTTTCCAAACCTTGACATTTTCAGCAGTGGGGATCAAATCTGGCTTGTAATTCCTTAAGCGACAATCTGCAGCTTTATGTCCATAGTTATGACAGATGTAACATTCTGGTTCACTAAATAGAATATCATAGTGATTGTTATGCTCATAAATATTGTTATGTTTAACCTGCATCCTTTTCCCAGCCATTGCATGATTTATAGTCTGAGGTTGTTTGTTGCTTGGTTGTCTCGATCTTTGTTGTCGAAGATGGTTATTCGTTGAATATCTTGATTCTTCATATCTAAATCTTGAAGAACAGTTTATAGCTTTGTGACCAAAATTAGAGCAGAAAAAACAATAACCATAGAAAAAACCTTTGTACCTTGAAAAAGTTTTTCTTCTTTGAGGAGGTCGATTTCTTTCATGTCGATAATCTCTCTGATCTACAGATTCGGTTCTGATACTTTTTCTTTCATTCCTTCTTGGTGGCTGATTTTCTTTCTTTGTTTCTGCAGAGTGACTGTTGTCAATGTTTGAGGATTTGACAAACTTGATAGGTTATGTATTAATTGGATGATCACTACTTGATCCTTCTTCATACCCCAATCCAGCTTTCAACTTTGGGTTTCTTTGCTGATTTAGAATGGAGGTTAATCCTTTTGAGGCTTTAATACTTGGTAGATTTTGGTGATACAATCCCTTAAACTTCTCCATTTCTTTTCTGGTTTTTACTATCTCTTCTTCTAAGGCTTCACACTGTGATAACTGTTGTTTCATAATGTCTTCTTTTTTCTTTGCCTCTTCTAACTCCACTTTTAGTAGAGCAAAGTCTTCATCAAGTTTTTTGTCATTCATTTTAAACTACATCAATGACCATTTTTTTTTTTCTCTTCTTACATTTGAGTCTGTCAATTTCTTCCAAGGCACTGATTAATTCACCTTCCATATCCACCACAGCTTCTTCATCATCCATTTCACCTCCTATGAGTTTATCATCAAGATCTCCCATAGCCATAAGAATAAATTCATTCACTTTGTCTTCACAGAATGAATCATTATCTATGTCTTCTGAGGAGTCATCATTGTTTGCACACAAACTTTTCTTTTTACTATATTTCTTAAATTTGTAATTCTTTTCATCATCAGAGTTCTGGTCTTTTTTATTCTTTTTCTTATGGGGACACTTAGATGAAAAATGGCCTATTTTACCACAGTTAAATCATTTGAAGGGAAACTTTCCTTGATATTTTCCTGATCATTTCTTTAACCTTCTCACAAATTTTTCCTCAATATCATCTAATTATGAATCAGTATTCTTGTCTTCTTTAAACGATGCTTCTCTAGTAATGGATTTATCTTTGCTAATTCTGATTTCATATGCAGTTAAAGTTCCTAGAAGTTGATCAATGGACAGAGTTTTAAGATCATTTAGTTCTTCTATTGCAGAGACTTTTGGATTAAATTTATCAAGCAGAGATCTTAAAATCTTTTGAACTAAGAGTGACTCTTCAAACTCCTCACCAAGACCCTTCATGGCATTCACAAGTTCTTCAACTCTTAAAAAATACTTGCTAACTGTTTCATATTCATTCATCTTTAGTTGTTCAAACTTCAACCTAAATGTTTGAAGTTTGGCATCTTTTACTTTCTCATTTCCTTCATAGATGCTAATAAGTTTATCCCACATTTCTTTGGCATTTTGAAGATGCATCACCTTTACAAACTCGGCTTCTGCAAGTCCATTCAAGATAGCATTCATTCCCTTAGCATTAAAGCTAAATTCTAACTTATCATCCTTGGAAGCTAGCACAACAGGCTTTATGTATCCAGTCTCTACTCATCCCAAACATCATCTCCTAAGGCCATTAGGTATGTTCTCATTCTAACCTTCCAAAAGTCAAAATTTGTTCCATCAAACAGAGGAGGCTTACTGGCTTAAGTCCCTTCATGACTTGTCATGTTTAAGCTTACAGATCTACCTTTAAATAAAAGGAACCCGCTCTGATACCAATTGTTGAAATTACTACGACAACTGAGAGGGGGGGTGAATCAGTTGTTACTGTGCTTAAACAATTTTAATTCAATTAAACCATTTTTAATCTTTCTCCAAGTGACCATCAATATTATACAACATATGGACAACATAAATAATGAGCATCACTCACACATAAGATATACACAGAGACAGATTTTCACGAGGAAACCCATAAAGGGAGAAAACCTCTTCTTCTTCGAAATGATAGGCAGTCTTTTAAGTTCTATACATCATCTATAATTGAGCACCAACTCAATGTGAGACTACTACCTCTGTTTTGCAAGCTGCAACTTGCTGAGAGAACCAACTCTCTGTTTTCTCTAGCACCTACTAGAAGGAAGCACCAACTCCCTGGTTTCTCTAGCACCCACTAGAAGGAAGCAACAACTCCCTAATTGTTCCAGCACCAACTGGATGGAAGCACCAACTTCCAGTCACACAGGAACCAACCTATATATCAGAGAACATTTGTTTTCCCTTGCACCACCCTGCCACCCTGGTTTCTCTGGCTACAACCAGATGGAAGCTACAACTCCCTATGTTCAAGCACCCACTTGAACCTCTGAGGACAACAGTCCTCCCTAGCACCTCCCATCCACCCTTATTACAAATAAATGATTGAATAACCAACAACATAGATAAATTGATTCTTACCATTTCTTCTCTATTCTGTAAATCTGGTCTGCTTCTAAATATTCTGCAATTCTTCTCTTCCTCTGTCTATTCTACAATTATGTTTTGCTTCAAGCTGTTCTGCAATTCTTCTCTTCCTTTGTCTATTCTGTAATTATGCTCTGCTTCAAAATGTTCTGCAATTATGATCTTCCTCTATCTGTTATGTAATTCTTCTCTGCTTCAATTTGTTCTGCAATTCTTCTCTTTCTTCTGTCTATTCCTCATCTGTTACTCATCTCTGAGTTTTATCTCACACTGCGCATATTGTCGGTCTCACACTGTGCATACTGTAATTTTCCCTTTCTTATAGTTCAACTCATTTTTCCATTCAGAATGACCAACCTCGCACAGTCATTGTGTGTTTCTTTTATACACTACTCCCACTTTAGTTACCCCTCAAATCCCTAGAACAACGCTTCAGCAATTAAAACTCCAACCATCCAAGAACCATGATTCAGTTCTGCTAACTGAATTGTAACTGAACAATTAGTTGTGAGGTGAAACAGTAGCCCTCCGATCATATTTGAATTCACCTGCACCATTGGATTACAAGAATCAAAATGCCTTTCACATTTCGCATTTCAGCAATTCGCGATTTCGGATGTCGTGAATTCTTGTTGCGAGGCATCTCGACTTTCCAAGTCGTGATCCTCGAAATGGATCCATATCAACGGTCCACAAAACTTCTAAATCGGATCCCTTCTTTTCTTAATCGGACGGCTGACGGGATTTCGGTATTTTTCCCTTCGAGTCTTCGAGACTCACAATAGTCCCTTTTGGAATTTTAGCATTCCTATGGTGAAGTGTTTAGACACTCCAACTCCCGGTACCCGAAACCTACACCAAAAAGTGTTTTTCTCATTTCGGCATTTCAACATTTTGGCATTCCTATGGTGAAGTGTTTCGACACTCCAACTCCCGGTACCTGAACCTACACCAAAAAGTGTGTTTCACATTTTTCCATTTCGGCATTCCTATGGTGAAGTGTTTCGACACTCCAACTCCCGGTACCCGAAACTTTGAAATAGAGTTATTTCTCGGTCTGTGAAACTCTTTGTTGATGTGCCTATTTTTGGATTTCGGCGTTTTGCATTTCGCGACTTCGAGATTCCTGTGATGAAGAGTCTTGACTCTTGACTCCTCCAACTCCCAGTATTCGAAACTCTGAAATGGAGTTTAGTTTCTGATACCCAAAATGGGGTTTACCTTCTTATCTTTCCATGTGATCATCGTTGTGTTGTTGATTGTGATATTTTCCATCAATGACAAAGACTTATACTCTACCTCTGTCTGAAAACATGCCAACAGATTGTACTCGGTATCTTGGGTTCCATCATCATCATCATCGGTGGACTCCCTCGCATCTATTAACAATATATATGAATGATCGGTAATCAAATGACTTCTACCATGCTCGATTTCAGCTCATTTACTCGCATATCATAGATTCAAACCATTTGGATTAAGGACGAAGACCTTGAGAAAGATCACCCTCCTGTTAGATCATATTCTTTCCCAATATATGATGGAGAATATTCATGATCACTTCACCGATTTCTCAATTATTGAGTCATCTTACTGCTTTATGTTATGTCACATAGATCCACATTTTTACTTGGTTGTGGCTATGATTTCACTTGCATCTTGCATGGATCCACAGTGTATAATTTTGTGGCCATGTTCAATTCATGATTTCTTCTTGATGGATCCACAATGTATTATGTTGTGGCCATCATCTCATTACTTGTGTCATGCATGGATCTGCAGTGTATTTATGGCGGCTATGCTCTTATTTTTCTTACTGAGCATGGGTATTCCCGCCTTGGGGATATTTTTCTGCAGGACTGACGATGCTCTTCCCCAAGATTATTTGCCCAAAGCTCTGTGACTTTATTTATAAAGTGTTTCGGCCATCAGACACCTCATTTGACCTCACACTTTAGGGGGAATTTGTTATAGAGTTATTTTCCACCTAACCATTAGGTCATTACCACCTAAATATTACTTATCCAATAAAACCAAATTCACCACTTCTTCCCTGAGATTCTATCATAATTTCCACTTGGTCGCTCTTATCCTTCATTAAGGGTGCGACTAAAAAGGGTTCGTTCACATTGTTCCTACATTAGGGGGGCGACCAAATGGTTGGGTCACCTTTTTCCTTCATTGAGGGTGCGAAAAAAAGGGTTGGTCACTCCCTATGGATTTCCAAGGAGTGAACAATCACTCTGACTGTGTGTATAGGTCGTTATCGAGCCTAGAAGCTCCTATTTTTGGATTTAGTTTTGACAGATAAGATCTCCCACTAGTTTCTTGGAGTTTAGCTTCTAGAAGGCTTCCATTATGAGATCGAGAATATTATCCTATTAATTATTTGTCCTTATCCCTAAATCCCTATAACAACCAATCCATTTCCCATGGGAAAGGTGGAGGAAAGAACTAGCAAGGTTACTCTGGTGATTTGGTTGCAAGACTTGGGCAAGGATCTTGGAAGGAGATCATTTCTTCAGTTTAGACCTATAAGTTGTGATATTATTTCCTTGATTAATAGAAGACGTGTTGATGTTTCCCTCTACTTCATTGTTTATCTAAGTTTGTGTATTCATTTATTGGGAATCGGTATGATTGTATGTTATGATATATTATACTTCATGTCTCTCTTCATGTCTTAGGCATTGATAGAACCTAAGGGAGCTCAGCTTCTGCAGGGTGAAAAATACCTACAACACTTAAATGAAGTGTGTTCATGATCAGGCACCTCAATGATATTCAAAGGCTCTAATTTGTCCCCCTAAATGAAGCTCCCCATCAATATCTTTCCAACGTGGTATCGTCCACTCAAAACGAATATCGTATGCAAAAGTTACAAAAACGAGAAAGTTGATGTACTAACTTACCCCAACGTGGCCCACATGACTTTTGGCACTTCATCTCCTAGGGTTTGGTTTTTGGATGTCTAGGGTTTTGGAATTCTAGTTTATTATAAAAAAAAACTTTAGAGCCTCATTGTACTCTTCTTCTTGTGAATGAACATAGTCATCCCATCTCTTCTCAGAGATAAGTTGCCTCCATTCTAGCAAGCTTGTTTCAATCTGCATTTTACAATTTTCGGCATATTTCTTATTTAATAGAATCCAAGTTTTACTGTGTCTATGTTATTTTTCACTGTGTCTCTGTATTATAATTATAAATATGTGGTCTTGTTTCGTTCTGATCATAAATCTGGATTAGTGGTATCAGAGCGGTCTCCTCCTTATCGTTTTTTTAATGCATGTCCCCGACATGGTCAGGGTGTAGAGAGTTGGGTCTCGAGCTTGTTTCTCTTGAGGACAATTTCTCTCACATGCCCAAGAAACTCTCCATGGAGAGTGAAAATAAATATGACGCGGTAGGAGATTATTTCAAAATGTTGCTCGAGGAGTCCCTTGAGTGACAGAGGAACGAGATGATGGATAGATTTGCACAAATCCTTCTACAATTTCTGACAAGCAACACATCCACCTCAAGAGGAGGTGCCACCCCCTTCAACTTATAGATCAATTTTTATATTCTTATATTTGAATGTCAAATAGATATCGATGTCGTAGATAAATGGTTAAACCTTCTAGAAGGGTATCTTTTTGTCCACAAATTTTTCGATAGAGAAAAGATTACATTTGTGCTCCTCAAGGTCATCCCCCATGTCAAAGGTTGGTGGTAGAATTTTTGTGAGCAAAAGGAAATAGAGGGATCCACATTATTTGCAGTTACACCCACTTGGGGTTCCTTCATGGATGTTATTAAGGAACAAAACTACCATGTTGCAAGTTATGATGACTTGTATACAAGATGGACCACATTGCGGTAGGAAAGAGACCAAATAGTGCCAGAGTTAACGAATGTCTTCCTTACCTTGTGCACCAAGTTGGGTATCAAATATTCTGAGCGACATTTGGTCCTCAGGTACTACGGTGGTCTGGATAGATACATCCAAACATAAATGAAGTTTTTGGACATCTCATCCTTGGGTGCATCCTATCGATATGTCATTAAAATCGAGAAGAAGCTTAAACAAAAGACACGGTTTTTTGGGTCTGGAAACCCCTCACAGGAGAAGCAAAGGAAAGGGCAGCACCAACTCGCACAACAAAGGATAGAGCAAAGATGGGTAACCTCAGGACAGCCATTCCAAGACACAAGCAAAGAAGGATAATGTGAGGACAAAGAAAGATACCTGGAAGTGGTACGACTTCCATAAGAGCCCCTAGCATAACATTGTTGATTGTTTCTCAAAGCATTCATTGGTCACTGAGGTAAAATCCTTTGAATCGCATGCAGGTTTTGAATCTGAGTCAAAAACATAAAAGGGGAGACAGATCATTGATGTGGAACCCAATGCCACTGTTTCTACCACCAAGCTCCATCTCGTTGAACCTGATCAGCCAGGGGAAGAGGAGCACCTCTTTCATTCACAGATGTGGGTAAAAGGCACTCCACTGCACTTCATCATTGATAGTGGTATCCAGAAGAACCTCATATTAGCAGAGGTCGTAAAGTGGCTAGTCCTGTTGAAAATGTCACACCCCTTGAATTTTGTGATGTTCTTTTGGGCCAACCTTATTTATGGAAATGCCATGATGTATATGAGTCTAGACCTCGCAATGTTATTATTACTTTGAACAGTAAATTGTACATGATACCTAAGGTAGTCCTACCTAGTGTTATTTTTTTTATCTCTTCCAAGAAATGCAAGAAGGTCATTTCTCAGACTGGGAAGTTTGTCTTCTTCGTGATTCGCTCTCAGAGTGAGCGAAAGGTTGCAGCCACATCCATGGCCTATGTGGCTAACCTCTCCACACAGTAGAAGAAAGTGGATAAGGTCATGGAAGTATACAAATACATCTTCTCATCACCTATGGGGGTACCTCTGCACTGTTAGGTCAAGCATCTAATCGATCTAACCCCAATGCACTGCTACCCAATGGGTCAGTCTATCACTGCTCTCTGCTAGAAAATGATGTGATCAAGTGTCATATCCAAAAATGGATCCACAAGGGGCACATCCGACTCAACTCATCACCTTGTGGAAGGCCAATTATGTTGGTGTAGAAGAAATATGGGACTTGGTGACTGTGCATTGATTACCGGACCCTAAATAAAATCACAGTCAGGAATCGGTACTTGATTCCCTGAATTGATAATCTCCTTGATCATCTCAAGGGGGGAAAATACTTCGGTAAGTTTGATTTGAAGTCTGGCTATCATCGAGTCCCAATAGAACCAACAGATGTATGGAAAATTTCATTCAAGTCAAAAGAAGGTCTTTTTGAATGGCTGGTCATGCCCTTTGGTTTGAAAAATTCCCTAGCAACTTTCATGAGGATGATGGACGATATCTTTTGGTCGTTTGCTAATTATTTTTTGGTGGTTTATCTAGATGACATCCTCGTCTACAACAAGACTTGGGCAGAACGCTTGCAACATATTCAATAGGTTATGCACACTCTACGGTAGCCCAAGCTATATGAAAACTTGGAAAAATGCTCCTTCAGCATGGGTAGGGTCCAGTACCTAGGCTACATTGTTGATGCACATGGTGTGCATGTTGATCAAGCCAAGATTCAATTCATCCGTAACTGGACAACCCCAAACACGCTCACTGAGCTTCGAATCTTCTTAGGCCTTTCCAATTTCTATCGAAGGTTCATGTTAGGAGTCTCCCATATTGCATGGGCCCTCAACCAAATAACCAGAAGTGGTGGTAACATAAAATTTGTGTGGGGCTTGTCCAAATAGAAAGCATTCAATGATCTAAAGAAATTCTTATGCATTGCCCCAGTGCTTTCATTACCTGACCTGGAAAATCCCTTTAAGATTGAGACATATGCTTTAGACTATGTTGTGGCCGCAGTCATCACTCAGCACGACCACATTGTGGCCTATCATAGTGAGACATTATCATATGTCATTTGTAAGTACCCTACTTACGACAAAGAAATGTAATCCATTGTGCAAGTCTGCCGCTAGTGGAGGCATTACATTCTCGGTAAGGAGACAGTCACACACACAAATCATAGGTGACTGCATTTCATGCAGACAGAAGGCAAATTGAAGAATGATCATCATTAGAAGTGGTCCACATATTTGCATCAGTTCCACCTCAACATCAAGTATAAAATAGGAAGTACTAACCTACTCGTTGATTGCCTCAATTGACCTCCAGTCTCGACACTCACCACAGTGCTCAATTCTTGTGGCCACGAGACCTCCGGATGGCCCCACATCTATGAGACAAATCTTGACTTTTCCAATACCTAACAGATGTTGGGCATAATCACAGTTGTCACCAATTTCCATCTTCAAGATGGGATGTTGTGCCATCTGGTCCATCTATGTGTTCCATCAAGCGAGAGAGCAAAGTTGATTTGGGAATCCCACTACAATCAGGTGGAAAGACACTTTGACATGGAAAAGATAGTGGCAATGTTGCAGTGACATTTCTATTGGCCTAAACTTCGATAGGATGTCAGCAAGTATATTCGATCCTACACTGCCTACAATATTGCCAAATTGGACATTATGAAACAAGGCATGTAAACTCCTTTACCTACTCCTGAGAGGCCCTGGTTATCCATCTCAATGGACTACATGTCGGGCCTTCCATCCACCAAGTAGGGAAATGACTATGTTTTTGTGGTTGTTGATCGCTTTTCCAAAATAGTGATTCTAGCCGCCTGCAAGAAGAGCATCACAACATATACCACTACCAATCTCTTCTTTGAATGAGTGTGGGTACACTTTGGGATCCCACAAACCATTATCTTAGATCGGGATATCCATTTCCTCAGCACACTCTGGTCGAGCCGTTGGTCACTGTTGGACACCAAGCTCACCAAATCCACTGCCTTCCACCCCCAGACAAATGGCCAAATTAAGGTTGTCAACCAAATAATCGTGCACATCCTGGGCATGTACAATTCTAAGCACCCCCGAACCTCGGATGAGAGTATTCCCTATGTTCAGTGCAGCTACAACAGAGCCATACATAGCTCAACCAGCCACATCTCCTTTCAGGTGGGGTTGGGATTTCAACCATTGGGTCCCATGGATGTTTCACTACCCCTTGCGGACACCCAGGCAGACTTGATACATTCTCCAACTGGAGTTGACAAAGACACTCGGTTCATTAAGTGGATCCAACACATCCGCCAAAAATTTCAAGATATTTTATAGAATTCCAATGCCAAGTACAAGTAGTGCCATGATCAACATCGGTAGCCACACCAGTTTCAGGTGAGAGACAACGTTTGGTTGCACTTGCAGAAATAATTCCTTACAAAGCCTCATCGGAAGGTTCTTCCACTTCGTTATGGACCCTAAACCATCACAAAATTTTATGGGTGTCAATTATTTTGAGCTCAACCTTCCCCCATTCCTTGGATTGCACCTAGTATTCAATGTGGACCTCCTTCGGCCTTATTTCCCACCATTATTGGACACCTCAGATATAGAAGAACAATTGACACTAGCAGAGCTCAAACCTGACTGCATGGAACATAAATTCACTAATAATATTGTGGACACACAGTTCAAGGGTAGTCGCCAATAGAGGATCCAACTCTATCAGGTTGTCAAAGCAGAGTAGCTCCTACACTAAGGCAAGTGGCTCACCCAGGGCCAAATTCAACAGAAATTTCCTCATCTAATGAAGGCACTCAATCTCTTCTCAGAGATAAGCTACCACCATTCTAGCAAGCTTTTTTCAGTCTGCATTTTACAGTTTTCAACATATTTCTTATTTAATAGAAGCCAATTTTATTGTATCTCTGTTATTTTTCATTGTGTCTTTGTGTTAATATTATAAATCTATGGTTTCATTTCATTATGCTTCTAAATATGAATCAGTAGTATCGGAGTGGTCTGCTCCTTGTCATTTTTTTTAATGCATGTCCCCGACATGATTAGGGTATAGAGAGTTCAGTCTCGAGCTTGTTTCTCTTGAGAACAGTTGCTCTCGTATGCCCAATAAACCATCCATGGCGGGCAAAAATAAAGAGTACGTGACAGGATATCCTTTCAAAATGTTGCTTGAGGAATCCCTTTAGTGACAAAGGAACGAGATGATGGACAAATTTGTACAAATCCTTCAGTGGTTATCGACAAGCAACGCATCCACCTCAAGCGGAGGTGCCACCTCCTTCAAGGTACAAATCAATTTTTATATTCCTATATTTGAAGGTCAAATAGATGTCAATGTCATAGATAAATGGTTAAATCTTATAGATGGGTATTTTTTTGTCCACAACTTTTTCAATAGAGAAAAGATTATAATTTCACTCCTGAAGGCCATCCCCCATGTCAGAGATTGGTGGGATACTTTCTATTTCACCCACTTCGGGATCCACATTATTTGTAGTTGCACCCACTTAGGGTTCCTTCGGGGATGTTATTAAGGAACAATACTACCCTATTGGAAGTTATGATGGCTTGTATACAAGATGGACCACACTACGACAGGAAATAGACCAAACAATGATAGATTTCACAAATTTCTTCCATACCTTACGCACCAAGTTGGGTATAAAATATTCTTAGCAACAACTGGTGCTAAAGTACCACAGCGGTCTGCATAGATACATCTAGACATAAATGGATTTTTTGGACATCTCATCCTTGGGTGCGGCCTATCGATATGTCATCAAAATCGAGCAGAAGTTGACGTAAAAGATGCAGTTGTTTGGGTCTAGGAACCCCGCACAGCAGAAGCAAGGAAAGAGCAGCCCCAAACCATTGAATAAAGGACAGAAAAAATATGGGAAACCTCAGGACAACTAGTCTAATACGCAAGTAAAGAAGTACAATGGGAAGATGAAGAAAGATACCGAGAAGTGGTGCGACTTCCATAATAGCCCCTGGCATAACATTGTTGATTGTCGCTTAAACCAGTCATTGGTGGTTGAGGTAAAAGCCTATGAATCATATGCAGGTTCCAACTCTGAGTCAGAGCTAGAAAAGTGGATATGAATCATTGACACAAAACCCAGTGCCACCATTTCTACCACCAAGATCCAGTCCGGTGAACCTGATGAGCCAGAGGTAGGTGAGTTCCTCTTTCATTCTTAGATGTGGGTAAAAGGCACTCTGTTTCACTTCATCRTTGATAGCAGTAGCCATAAGAACCTCATCTCAGCAAAGKTCATCAAGCAGCTAGCCCTGCCGACAACGTCGCACCTGCATCCCTACATCATCGGATGGCTTTTTCAAGGAAGTGATCTTCGCGTTGTTAATGCTCTGTAAATTCCCAGAGGTTGTCCARGGGTAGAAGAAATTTACAAGAGGCAAATTTATCCAACCACTTCGAAACTAGGATCTATCCCTACCAGTTTCAGAGAGGGATCTCTCTGTAAGATTTAACTTTGTTTTAGTTTTCAAATGTTCGGCTAGTTAGATTAAATGTGATTGTGTTGTTTATTTTTGTGAGTTAGATGAAAAAGGGTTTACGGCTCCATTGGGCTATGGGGTCTATTTTATAAAGATAGAGATCATAGAACAGATATAAAGATTCTTTTCACAAGGCAAGTTAATGAAACTATTGGATTCTTCAGAAATAAAGTGATGAAGAGTAGAAAAAAGGTGGTATTATCAATTAAAATAAAGAAGCAATTAAGAATTTATTTATTCTAACATCAGAAGATAAACATTTAGATATTTAAAAGCTCAGAAACAGAGTACACAAAGGTAAATTCTACAACTTTAACTCCCTTTAAATGATCAAGTCAGAAACAAAATGATAACTAAGAAAGATAAACATCCAACGAAGAAAGAGAAAAAACTTCACCAACAGTTAACATGTAGGAATCTTGTGAAACGTCTCTTTGTATTACTAGAAGATCTCTTGATAAAAATTACATCGCTTATAGCTTGCTAGGGCGTAAAGATCAACCCTCAGTACTTCAAAGTTTGAAGTATTTATAACAAAAATTACAAACGACCATGTCATTAATGATAAGGATGTGGCAGACTCTAAGTCTAACTAACTAACTAACAAGATACAAAAATTTAGGAACTGTCGATGATGTATCGAATTCTTCATGTTGATTTTGGGGAAGGTCGTTGGTGAGTCACCCACATGACTTTAACTGATCCGCGTGCCAACTCAACCTATACACCTCATCTCCTACTAGATCAAATTGCATAGCTCTTCCCATCTTAGTTGACTGGGAATGGTGACTTTGAGTAGTCTCCGGTATATTTCATCCATTTCTGTGTACTTGGAAAAAGTTGGTTTGACGATGAAAATATACTTGATCTCATGCTTTATGATGAGGTCTGGCTACAAAGCTTCTAAGAATGCCTTGCCTGTTATACTGCCCTGTATTCCCGAAAACTTGGAACTGTCTTTGGCCACCGTGGCCATCTTCTGTTTGTAATCGGGAAGAGTCATCAACTTGTCATTTAGAACTAGTAGACCAGGAAGACCTTTCTTCTGCAAAGCCTCGATCTTGCTGAAGAACCTTTGAACTCCAATGTCCATGTTCTGGACTTTATCCTCCAACTGCAACATCAGTCTCCTTTTGGTCGGTACTCTCTTGACTTCGAGGATGGTTTATGTCCTATCTTTAACCTTCAGGTCTTCTAGTTCTTCTTTGTTCTTCGAGTTCAGGAATCTAATGATTTCATTGGCTTCAGTGGGAAACTCTCCCAACTCTCCTTTTATTTTGTAAATAGCCTGCCTACTCCTTAGCACCAGTTCATTTTTCTCAAACACGATTTGCACCATAGGCCAGATTTCATTTATGGATTTGGAGATATCCATCGAAATATTCTCCTTTGCTTCAGCAAGAGTCTTTCCTACCACTATTTGCTTTTGTAGCTGCTGCAATTCCTGCTTGAGATTTTTTGATGTTTGTTTCTTCATGGTGTAGCTTGTTTGATAAGAAGACCTTAGCTCTTGAAGGCTCTAAACTTCCTTTTTTAGTCTATTGATCTTCGTTCCTTGTAAGTTCATCTCTTCCATGGATTTTACTATCTCCACCGTTTTTTCCAGAGTTGTTAGTGGGGTGGCTAATGGGATTTCTGTTGTGGTGGTCGTTGCTACAGTTGCAGTGCTAACTCTTGTGAGGGGAAGTGCACTCAATGGAATTACTTCCATAGGTGTTGCTTGTTCCTTCTCCTTTACCAATCCCTCCAGCTCTACTTCCATCTCTCTTAACTATGCATTCTGCTCCATGATCAATTTGAGCATTTCGTAATTTTCACCTTATGTCTCAGTTGTCCCCTTTGCCTATGCATCTCCTTTAGGTGGTAGTTTCAGTTGTTTACTCAGAGATGTTATGTCTGCATTCTTTTTCTTGAGCATCTCCTCAACTGCTTTCACATTAGAGGGATCATACCCAATATTGAGCACCAATTATTCTAAGGACTTTATTCTGTTGTCCTTTGCGAAAGATGATATCTTCTCCAATTTTAACAGAGTTTGAATGTTGTTCAGAGAAACCTGTAACTTAGCAGTAGAAGTAGAAGCATTTTCCAATGTAGAGAAAACCATTTCTCTTGTTTTCCTGTGAAGATCCATCTGATCGGCTGGGTGTACATCTCTAGTGTTAAACTCAAATGTTTCCCTTTTGTAATCAGTTATTTCTTTTGGATCGGGCACTTGTGCCTGCAAAAAGGCCATGTGAATTTTTCCTTTCTCTGTATAAAAAGTTGATAACAATCTATGTTGTGTTGTGGACGTATGCTTCCAAAATTGAGCATAGGTGTTGCTGGTTAGCATCTGATTCTTCTTCTTGATCATATCGTACTTCTCAAAAATACTCAATTTTGCACCTCCTTTACTCAGTTAGTTGACTAATGAAGTATTATTCTGCTTCTTGGATGAAGAGGAAGATGTGATATGTTGGTTGCTTGAGATAAGAGGTGAATGATCACCTTTCATAACTGTAGTGGACTGGGTTTCCTTTTCACCAGTCATGTCAGTTGTATGACTGGCTTTTGGCCTTTTGGTGTGTACCCGGAACTCCTCAGCCAAGACTTCTTTGACTGAAGGGGAAGTGTCCTTCCTGGGTCTTTCCTCCTTTGGTACCTGTGGTGTGGTTGTTTGCGAGATGATAACTAAAGGAGACTAATGTTCTACCTCTTCCAGAGTGTTCACCTCCCACTCTATTTGATTTACAAACTTCTCTATATCGGGCTTGGGTGTATGAACATACGGGATATTTTTATTCTTCACTCTCATCTTTGAAATGATCCCACACGGATCGTAGTGCCACAGGAAACTTGTTTCAAACTTCATTTCCCTCAAAAATTTATCTGCCTCTTCCCCGACAGCTCAACTATTGTAGATAAAAGATCCTATCTACCCCTTAATCCTCGGTTGTTGTTTCTTCTTCAGAGACAAAAAGTGTATATCATTTGAATTTATCATTTGTCATATATATTCCAGGGAAAATATCCTCACGGGAAAATACTTGGGAAACTTGTATGGAGCTAATTCTCACCCGTATACTCGTATTTCTGTGTGATTTTGATACAGGTACCAATCTCCCATCTTTGCGAGGACCGATAGGTGTAAGATTCTCTGGACTTCTTCATTTATCCTTGGCTCTAGTCTTCCACTGAGCATGCTCACCACTAGATGGTAAAAATGATCGATGAACTGTTTGAAGTTGAACTCTGTGGAGTTCCTTCTTAGCAGTGAATTCCAAGATATTATTGCCCATGGTTTTCCATCCTTGTCCATTTTCTGCATCGGGAAGGAGAACCTTTCTGCCTGAAAGAAGGTGAACATGTAAGCCAGTATTGAGGAATACCGGAACATGCCCTCTGTGGTGAATTTAGAAAGCTGATCGTGGATGTTTTCTACCAGGAAAGTGTTGTAGTCAAAATAGATGGTGGCCATTTCCTCAGCAGAAAAAATGGATAGGAACCCCAATATAGGTTCATCTATCCATTCATCTTAATAATAGCCAAGTAGACAATAGAGGGATGAAATCACTTGGTTTCCCTTTTATGAGAACAGGGAGGAATGATACAAGGGATTTTTCTTTGGGAGCTAGGCATCATGTGGGAGGAAAAGCTCAAAGATCTAGGCTCTTTGAGGAAAAGATAGACTCTAGTACAACTCTGTCAGGATTTTAGGGTTGAAAGGGGAGGCGGATTCAGATCTAGATATTTGCATCATATGATCAATGGCCTCTAGTGTGATAAAGAAAAGAGTTTCTCCAGACAAAGAAACTACAACTCTCTGGTCGGGGAGGTAATGAGCTTGACATTTGAGGGTGAATTCAGGGAAATGATGGACTTGGGGAAAAAGATAGAGAGGAAGATTGGACTCCCATAGCCCAATCTCATCGCTTTGATCAAGGAATGTGTCTTTAAACCATGACTGCAATTCTGCAAAATCATATTTGCACCTGGTCTCTGAGATCAGATAATCCTTGTCGGCTAATGGGATCCTGTCGAGGTCGATAGGAGGTGGGAGGAAAGGATTTTCCTCAACCTCTGCTTTTTTAGGCTTTGGTGCCATCGCTTCTAACGGTACCTACAATTGAAACAAAATGTTAGCGGGTAATGGCTATGGCTGGGTCGATGACTGGATTGGTGAGGGGACAATGTTGTCTGGTGTGCGGAGAGAGTGAACAGTGTGTAAATGATAGAACAAGGGCTGGTTTTGAGTGAATGGGTATACGTTGGGCGCGAGGGACAGGTCAGCAGGCTAACGGATATGTTAGTCGGTAGTAAATGGACAAAAGATCATTTGAAGTATGAGATGGTAGGTGAAGGATGAGTGACGGGTGACCAGGTGAGATGAACTAACAGAGTTATGAGACGAGACCTGTAGGGGAAGAGGTAGTGGGGTGTGACATCATGAAGCGGTGGCGGTATGTCAGAAGGGTGGTAAGTGGTAAGTGGTTTTGGAGCGGAGGGGTTCTGATGAAAATGATTTATGCCACGTTAGTGTGGGGTCTGCCAGGAAAAACCACTTCATTCCAGACCCCCCCCCCACCATTAAAGGCAGAACGGTCGGGGGGGTGCGGAAATTCTTGTCAATCGTTCATCTGTGTGCCTTCCATTGGACC
>JASDQU010244015.1:22159-34016 GCA_032191745.1 Picea mariana | reverse complement strand
GTTAAAGGTAGAACAGTCAGGGGGGTCCGGAAACTCTTCTCAGCCATAGATCTAGGCGCCAATAGCTATGTCGTAGATCTATGCGCCATCTTTAATCTCCGAGTCCGATTTAATATGTGCAGTAGAACTTAGGCTTAATGTTTTTTGTGGGTTTTGTGCACTGCTTCCCTTACTTTTGTCACCATGGGGTTAGGAAAACACCTCAATCATCAGAATCATACATTTTCCTTGAACACCATACAAACTTTATTGAAAGAAAAGCTAGCTAGACAATGTCCTATCCTACCTACCTACACCTTTATCCTAGATTAAACTATTGGGCTAAGAAATTACTCTATCTTGGGGCTATTTGATCAGGATTAAACAGTCTGATCAAATTTATTCACTAACTAACCTATCTACTTGGCTAAGATTAAACAGTTTAGCCAAGCTTATTCACTAATCCTATCAAAATCAATTCAAAAGGACCTGACCATGTTTAAATAGTATGGCTCAATTCATTGTTATTGCATGGGGCTCTGTTCATTTTTTCTTCTATGCCCTCTTTTATTCTCTTTTCATTTTTTCATGTCCTTTTTCCTTCTTTTTATTTTATTTTCTTTTCTTTTCTTTTTCTTTCAAATCATTTGCAGGATCAAACATTATTTGAAATCCAAAAAACATTACAAGGATAAAAATTCCAGTCACCAGTTGATCCTATAAATTATAGGGTTATCACAGTGGATCCACCTGGGGATGGTACTCTCCTTGTGAAGAGCCAAGAATCCTGCTTCCTGATGTCTCGAAAAATTTACTCCAGAGCTTCTTTCGCTACTTGGTCTGTTTTATTTTTGAAAAATTTTATGACATTGTCCAGTGGCTCGGGGCCTTCTCTATGGGCTTCAACCATCTGATCAATGTCACCCATTCATAAAATACAAGTAAAGGAAAATGGTTTGTACAATGGGAATGGGTGGAAATTGCCTTTACTGAGGTGGTGAGTAGTGCTTCAGCATCCTGTCATTCACCGGTCTACCTGGCAGGTCTGTACCATCATTGTTCTTGAGCAGAAAAGTGTTGTTTCCTCTAAATGCCTAGATCATGAAGGGGCCTCTCCATAGGCTATCAAACTTTTTCGTTTTTACCCTTATCTTCATTTCTAGTATCCCATCTCAGCACCAAATCACCTAACTCAAAATCATCTTCTTTAGTTCTTTTGTCGAAAATATTTTTGATGTTCTCCTAGATGACCTAAGCTTTGTTGTCGACTTCTTCCCTGGACTGTTGCAAATGGATCATCCGGTTTATTCTTCTTTGGGAATCATTCGGCTTAGCTTGCATCTCTTGCAAAAATTTTATGACTGGGACCCCCAAAGAGGTAGGAAAAACTGCTTCAGTACCATAGACCAACTGGTATGGAGACGTACCAATTGACCTCTTATTGGTTAGTCTGTCATTCCAAAGCACGAAAATCAGCTTGTTATGCCATGACTTATTATTTTGTTGTAGTGTCTTCTTAATGATATTCACCAGGGTTTTATTGGAAGACTCAGCAAGCCCGTTTCCCTGAGGGTAATAAGTTGTGGAAAGTCCCAACGTAATGTGATACTAGCTACAAAAATCTATGAGCTTTTTGGACTGGAAGGTTGTTGCATGGTCGGCTATAATTTTTATAGGGCATCCAAAACGAGACAAAATATGATGTTCTAGAAATTTAATGATCATGGAATCAGTAGCTTGCCTACATGGTACAACTTCGATCCATTTCATAAAATATTCAGTGGCGGTGAGAATCCACTTGTGTTGGCAAGAAGAAGGAGGGTGTATCTCTCCGATGAAGTCTAAACCCCATTGCTGGAAAGGAGCTTCAACTGAGATGGGTTTGAGGGGCAAGGGCAGGAGCTTCTTTTTACCTTCAAACACTTGACATTTATGGCACGAGGTGACTTGTCGATGCACATCTGTGAACAATGTGGGCCAATAGAATCCATCTCTGAGGATCTTATTTGTTGTAGTCTTCCAACTCATATGTCCACCACAATCTCCTGCATGAAAATCTTGTAAAACCTTGTCAACTTCATCTTTTAATAGGAAATTTAACAAAATACCTCCAGGATCTTTCCAATAAAGATTACCTTCTAGAATAAAAAAATTTAATGCTTTTAATTTCAAAAACCTCGCTTTGGTTTTAGTCAGACCAAGGGGAGCTTGTAAATTGAGCAAGACAAATATCAGGTCTGCGTACCATGGAGAGTTTAGAAATACCCCCTTCACGCTTGGAGTCGCTTGCTCTCCCTACTCATCAACTACAGCTAAGAAATTAATATCTAGAGCATGGAAATTAGATTCAGCCATCAACTTTGCTAGACCTTGACCTTTGATCAGTTTAGTAGGCTTAATCTCTAAATTGTATTCTAGAATCATAGCAATCCATTTTCATCTTCTACCATCCAGATTATCCTGAGTCAAAATATTTGTTACCACTTTATTTGGAACATAGGCAATGGTATGGGAATGGAGAATATAGACCCTGAAGTCTTTTATGGCTTTCACCAAAGAGAAAGCTTGTTTCTCCATTATTTTATAATTTAACACAGCATCTCTCAAAGATTTACTGAAAAAGGCTATGGGTTGTTCATACCCTTCGTTATTTTTCTGCAGTAGTACTATTGCGATGGTGTGTTCAGATGCAAAAGAGAAAAGGTAAAAATCTTTGGTAAAGTCTGGACTAATCAACACTAGAGCTTGTGTGAGTGCATGCTTAACCTATTCAAAAGACTTCTTGGATTCAATATTCCATTTTATTTTTGTGTCCTTTTTCAACATATTGGTGATGTTCCTGAGAAGCTCGTCCAAGTTGGGTATGAATCTTCTTAGGAAGTTTATTTTTCCCATGAAAGATTGTAGCTCTTTAATATTCCTAGGGTATTCCAGTTTTTGGATGGCCTCTATTCTGTTGTGATCTATTTTGATTTCGTCCTTAGAGATTATGTGTCCCAACAGTTTGTCTTCTTCTAACCCGAAAAGGCTTTTCTCAGGATTCAAAGAAATCCCAAATTTTCTGCACTTCTCAAACATGCGTCTGAGGTGCAACAAGTGTTCCTCTTCAGATTGGGAGTAGACCGTCACATCATCCAGATAAATGACTATAAATATCCCAAGCTCATCCACAAAAGAAATATCCATTGCTCTCTGGAAAGTGGCACCAGTGTTCATCAAACCAAAAGGCATCTTCACATACATGAAGGTTCCCTAAGGTGTAGTGAATGTTGTTTTCTCTTGATCTTCTGGGTGGACAAGGACTTGGTTGTAGCCCGAGAAACCATCTAGTAAGGAGATCCTACTGGACCCAACCACCTATTGTAAAATTTGGTCCATTCTGGGAAAAGGGTAATTGTCTTTGAGAGAGACTTTGTTCAAATTTCTGAAATCAATGCAAAGTCTGATCTCACCCGTTTTCTTCCTGGTAGGAACTAAGTTAGAAACCCATTTGGAAAATCTTAGGGGAACTATGATTTTAGCATCATACATCTTTTTGATTTCTTTCTATATCAAGGGAAGTAACTTGGGATTTATTCTCCTAAGATTATGTCTAAAAGGTTTGTGTTCTTCTTTTATAGGAATCCCATGTTGTATGATACTTGTGTTGTAGGATTTTAAGTCTGCATAACCCCGGGAAAAAACATCCACATATTCCTTAAAAAGTTCAATGTACTTGCGTTTTTGCTCAGGGGGTAGAGATTTGGAGAGTTTTATCATCTTGGGTTTTTCTTCTGTTCCTATGTTGCATTCTTCAACCTCTTTACCACTAGCTTCATTTTTTTGTTTTTTGGCTACATCGTTAAAATCGAACAAGTCTTCTAGCGGAACTAGACCTCTGGGTAACACATTACTTTTCAACTGTAGAATACCAGAATCTATCTCATTTTCATTCAATTCATCTACATCTACTTTACTTTCATTGAACTATTTGGAATCTACGTTATTTACACTACCACTTTCAGAAACAAATTTATTTACAATCTTGTCATCATTTTCTAAATCTATGTTTGTACATTCAAACTCATTCTTACATTGTAGGAAATCTTCAATTTGATCGTCATTTCCAAATACCTGCTAGTATCTGATGTTATCAGGAACGGTTGGTCTTCACTTCACCACCATTGTGTACTTCTGCATGGAATGAAAAGGAATTTTACATGTAGCTTCTGACACAGCTAGCCCATCTGCAAGTATGTTTTGTCCTCTAGGCATCACCTGCAAGTCAATTTTAGTAAAGCATTGAAGAGCATCCAAAACAGCATTCCTATAAGCCCTAAGTCTGGGGTGTTTAGCTGCATACTCACCTTTGATTTACTTGATAATCAGTTCAGAATCACCCCTTATCATGATCTGTTTGGCACCAACTTTCTTTAGTAGTTTCAGGCCGAGCATCAGATCCTCGTACCCAGCTACATTATTGGTGCATTGAAAATTCAGTTTGTACAAGTGACTCTCGGAATACCTTGATATGTGATTATGCAACCAAACTCCAGCTCCATCTCCTTCTTTACTCACAACACCATCGAAATCCATACTCCAAAAATCTACTGGCAGTTCTTCCCTTTCTAATGTTTCCACCCTTCTTGCCTCAATGACTGCTTTACTTTATTTCGAATCATGTGTATCATCTTCCAGCTGAGCAATTTGTTCTTCCACATCACCATCGTTGTATAGAATGAAAGGGTATAGATCAAAGTGTGCAGAGTATAATGGATAATTTTGTGGCTTTTCCTGATGACTGACCATATACTTCATCAAGGTCTCTCAATATAGTCTTCTCTGTTGTCCGAATACCGGGATGGTGGCATAGGACATATCTAGCTGCAGGGTTCCTTTCAGCTTAGCTCTCCATGATCTTGATAGTAACATACCATATTTTGTGGGAATATTGACAACTATTATATCCATTACCATACTCTTTGATGGGATTTTGGCTAATGTAATGCATAAGTCTTTGATCAATCCTATACATTTAACCTTGCTGGAATCGAAAGAATGCAAATCTTTGTAGGGTCTGGTGACCTCGAGCCCCAACTTTTCCATCTTGTCTTTGGGCATCAGGTTGTGAGAGGCACCCGAATCTAGCATAGCATTGTGTAATATCAGATCATGGATGTTTAGGCTGATGTAAAAAGGGGCCATGACACCATTATCAGTTTGACCATCAACTTCATGACCAAATAGGAGCTCTGGTCAGTCATCAATAAGATTTATTGTGTCTGAGTGATTTACAGATCCAACATTCAAATCCTTAGTACCTATCTTAAGTTCGATGCTCAAAGCTTTAATCATATATGACCTGTAAGTGTTCTTATTCATTAGCTCGAAGAGGGGAATGGGAATTTTTAGTTTAGCTAGTTCCCCTTCAAGGCTGAATGCAGTGGAAGGTTTGCTTAAGGTCTGTACTTTTGCTTTATCTATCATAATTTTGTGGTCAGGTGCACTTTGTTGACTAATTATTGAGACTTCAGTCTGATTTTCTCTTTGTAGTATTTTTGGTGCTTTTTGTGTGTGAGGTCCAACCTTTTTTCTCTCAGGGACTTTCTTGGGAGGTTTTTTCGAGGCTTTCTTGGTTTCAACAGCCTTCTTCGAAGAGTTCTCGTTTGTTTTCTTGATCCTCAAGTTATACTACCTGTGAACCTCCATTGTAGCATTCTCAAAGGCCTGATGTTCTTATTCCTCAGCATCCTCATTCACCTTCGTTTGTGAAAGGAGGAACATCTCATGCTCTTCTTGGGTGAGGAAAATGGATTCATGATTGTGATCATGATCACCCATTAGGTTTATATGAGTGTCATCAAACTCCTCGATTACCTTCTCCCCGTCATCAGCGTAATTATCCTGGAGGGGAAGTTTGATCTGTTGATCAAGCCCCCTCTGCTCTCTTTGATCTCTAGGATCTCTTTTCCTGATCTGGGGTGGATTTCTTTTGAAGTTTGGGTTTTGAATTTGAAGAGTGGCTTGATTCTCCCTAGGTGGGTTTATGTCAGTTACAGTGAGTCTCTACATCATTTTATCCATAGCTTTGGCTAGAGAATCTAGTTTGGCATCTGATAAGGAAGTAGAAGGCTCTTCTTTAATAGTAACTCTCCTTCCTGTTTTCTTCCTGGACCTTTTAGCCAAAAGATTTGCTTCTACACTGACGGCACTTTTCTGCATGTCTTCTAGAGTTGCATCATTTCTCTCTCTTAGCTGATAAGACATACCTGCGTCAAATCCATCGGGGAAATTTATTAATGCCAACCCTTTTGGTGGTTTGATATCAGTTGGAAATGCATTGTAAAGATTGTTGAAATGAGTGCAATAATCTTGCACTGTCTCTCCTTGGTTCCGTCCGATGTTCTCATATTCTGACAGGATCTAGAGAGGATTTTTCTTCACCTCCCACCTGTCAAGGAAAGCTCGATGAAAAACAGAAATTTCAGTTATGGTAGAAGCAGGTAAGGCCTTGAACCACTTTTTTACCTCTCTAGTTAGACTCTGCGCAAATAGTCTCATCTGCACATTAGCTTCATCCACTTCTTGTAAATCAAAATAATCGTTCATTTTGTCAACATGTTGTTGTGCATTAAGGGGACCAGTACTATCAAACTGAGGGAGTCTGGTTTGATAATCTTGAGGCATGTCATGTAAAGGGGCAACCAACACCAATGGGGCATATCTTGTTGCCATTATTGGTGGAGGAGGCTGAACAACAATCTGTGCGACAGGAGAGGTAGTGACTGAAGTTGTAGAAGATGAAGGGCTGGGAGAAAAGGAGTGACCTAGTTTAGATTTAATAGAAATTGCAGCAACCGTCAAAGTAGGGAGTTCGACTAATGGTTGAAGGTGTAGTTTGTTTAAGGCTTGGAAAAGATTCGCAACGAGGTCTTCAATCTTATTAGATTCGGGGCGAAAATGTTGATCAACTTCAACTCTGGGAGAGAGTATTTCAGGGATCCTGGGCTGAAAGACGGTTTGATCTAAAACCGTTTCAATAACAAAACTATCAGATTTTGTCCTGAAAAGGCTTTGTTGAAAAGATATATCAAACTCGAGATCTTGAAAAGCCACTAACTTCTCTGGGAGAGAAGGGGACCTTAGAAGTGGACTGTGACTCCCGGAAACCTCTGCAGTGTTTTTCTTCCTGAATAATTTTTCAGGATTGTCTACTACTACTACAAGTTCTGGGTCTGGATGAGATCTGGTAAAAACTCTTTTGGGAGCCAGAATTGTAATTTTTATTTTGTTTTCCTTTATAAGAGAACCTTAAACTAATTATATACAAACTTTAACAACCTCTGAACATTATCTCTTTATATGTTTGGATTTTATTACTTGTTCGGAAATAAGGTTTTCTTTGTCTAGGGAAAAGAAATCGCAGGATTGAAAGATTGTTAAGTTTCCCCAGTCTGGTCGCCACTATGTTAACACTCTGTAAATTCCCAGAGGTTGTTGGGGGGCAGAAGAAATTTAACAGAGGCAACTTTATACAACCACTTTGAAACTGGGATCTAGCCCTACCAGTTCCAGAGAGGGGTATCTCTGTAATATTTAAATTTGTTTTAGTTTTCAGATGTTAGGCTAGTTAGATTAAATGTTATTGTGTTGTTTGTTTTTGTGAGTTGGCTGAAAAAGGGTTGATGCCTCCATTTGGGCTATGGGATCTGTTTTATAAATATGGATATCAGAGAACAGATGTAAAGATTCTTTTCACAGGGCAGGTTAATGCAACTATTGGATTATTCAGAAATAAAGTGATGGAGAGCAGAAAAAAGGCGGGATTATCAATTAAAATAAAGAAGCAATTAAGAATTTCTTTATTGTAACATCAGAAGATAAACATTTAGATCTTTAAAAGCTCAGAAACAGAGTACAAAAAGGTAAATTCTGCAACTTTAACTCCCTTTAAATTATCAAGTCAGAAACAAAATGATAACTAAGAAAGATAAACATCCAATGAAGAAAGAGAAAAAACTTCACCAACAGTTGACACACAGGAATCCTATGAAACATCTCTTTGTATTACTGGAAAATATCTTGATAAAAATTACAATGCTTACAGCTTGCTAGGGCATAAATATCAACCCTCAGTACTTCAAAGTTTGAAGTATTTATAACAAAAATTACAAACGACCCTTTCATTAATGATCAAGACGTGGCAGACTCTAAGTCTAACTAACTAACTAACAAGATACAAAAATTTAGGAACTGTCAATGATGTATCGAATTCTTCATGTTGATTATGGGGAAGGTCATTGGTGATTCACCCACTTGAATTTAACTGATCCATGTGCCAACTCAACCTATACACCTCATCTCCTACTCGATAAAATTGCATATCTCTTCCCATCTTAGCTGACAGGGAATGGTGACTATGAGTAGTCTCCGGTATATTTCATCCATTTTTGTGTACTTGGAAAAGGTCGGTTTGACAATGAAAATATACTTGATCTCATGATGTATGTTGAGGTCTGGCTGCAATGTTTCTAAGAATGCCTTACCTGTTATACTACCTTGTATTCCCAAAAACTTGGAACTGTCTTTGGCCACCGTGGCCATCTTCTGTTTGTAATCGAGTAGAGTCATCAACTTGTCATTTAGAACTAGTAGACCGGGAAGACCTTTCTTCTGCAAATCCTCGATATTGTTGAAGAACCTTTGAACTCCAATGTCCATGTTCTGGACTTTCTCCTCCAACTGTAGCATCAGTCCCCTTTTGGTCGGTACTCTCTTGACTTCGAGGATGGTTTTTGTCATGTCTTCAATCTTCAGGTCTTCTAGTTCTTCTCTGTTCTTCGAATTTAGGAATCTGATGATTTCATTGGCTTCAGTGGGCATTTCTCCCAACTCTCCTTTTATTTTGTCAATAGCCTGCCTACTCCTTAGCACCAATTCATTTTGCTCAAATATGATTTGCACCATAGGCCAGATTTCATTTATGGATTTGGAGATATCCATCCAAATTTTCTCCTTTGCTTTGGCAAGAGTCTAGCCCACCACTATTTTCTTTAGTAGTTGTTGCAATTCCTGCTTGAGCTTTTCTGATCTTTGTTTCTCCATGGTGTAGCTTGTCTGATAATAAGACTTTAGCTCTTGAAGGCTCTCAACTTCCTTTTTTAGTATGTTGATCTTTGTTCCTTTTAAGTTCATCTCTTCCATGGATTTTGCTAGCTCCACCATTTTTTCTAGAGCTGTCAGTGGGGTGGCTGATGGGATTTCTACTGTGGTGTTCGTTGCTACAGTTGCAGTGCTAACTCCTATGAGGGGAAGTGCACTTAGTGGAATTATTTCCATAAGTGTTGCTTGTTCCTTCTCCTTTACCAATCTATCCATCTCTATTTCCATCTCTCTTAATTATGCATTCTGCTCCATGATCAATTTGAGCATTTCGTCCTTTTCACCTTCTGTCTCATCTATCTCCTTTGCCTGTGCATCTTCTGTAGGTGGCAGTTTCAGTTGTTTCCTCGGAGATGCTATGTCCACATTCTTTTTCTTGAGCATCTCCTCAACTGCTTTCACATTAGAGAGATCATACCCAATCTTGAGCACCAGTTCTTCTAAGGACTTTATTATGTTGTCCTTTGCAAAAGATGATATCTTCTCCAATTTTAACTGAGTCTAAACGTTGTTCAGAGAAACCTGTAGCTTAGCGGCAGAAGTAGAAGCATTTGCCAATGTAGAGAAAAACATTTCTCATGTTTGCCTATGAAGATCCATCTGATCGACTGGGTGTACATCTCTGGTGTTAAACTCAAATGTTTCCCTTTTGTAATAAGTTATTGCTTTTGGATCGAGCACTTGTGCCTGCAAAAAGGCCATGTGCATTCTGCCTTTCTCTGTATCAAAAGTTGATAAAAATCTGTGTTGTGTTGTGGACGTCTTCTTCCAAAATTGAGTATAGGTGATGTTGGTCAGGATCCGATTCTTCTTCTTGATCATATCGTACTTCTCAAAAATACTCAATTTTTCACTTCCTTTACTCGGCTAGTTGACTAATGAAGTATCAGTCTGCTTCTTGGATGAAGAGGAATACATGATATGCTGGTTGCTTGAGATAAGAGGGGAATGATCACCTTTTATAACAGTAGTGGACTGGGTTTCCTTTTCACCAGTCGTGTCAGTTGTATGACTGGATTTTGGAATTTTGGTATGTAACTGGAACTCCTTAGCCGAGACTTCTGTGACTGAAGGGGAAGTTTCCTTCCTGGGTCTTTTCTCCTTTGGTACCTATGGTGTGGTTGTTTGCGAGATGATAACTGAAGGAGATTGTTGTTCTACCTCTTCTAGAGTGTTCACCTCCCACTCTGTTTGATTTAAAAACTTCTCTATCTTGGGCTTGGTTGTATGAAAATACGAGATATTTTTATTCTTCACTCTCATCTCCGAAATGATCCCACACGGATCGTAGTGCCACAGAAAACTTGTTTCAAACTTCATTTCCCTCAAAAATTTATCTGCTTCTTCCCCAGCAGCTCGAATATTGCAGATAAAAGATCCTATCTGCCCCTTAATCCTTATCTGTTGTTTCTTCTTCAGAGACACAAAGTGTATATCATCTGAAATTATCATTTGTCGTGTATATTCTAGGGAAAATATCCTCACAGGAAAATACTTGGGCAACTGGTATGGAGCTAATTCGCGCTCATATACTATGATTTCTGTGTGATTTTGATACAGGTACCAATCTCTCATCTTTGCGAGGTCTAAGAGGTGTAAGATTCTTTGGATCTCTTCATATATCCTTGGCTTTGGTCTCCCATTGAGCATGCTCACCACTGGATGGTAAAACTACTCTATGAATTGTTTGAAGTTGAACTCTGTGGAGTTCCTTCTTAGCAGCAAATTCCAAGATGTTATTGCCGATGGTTTTCCATCCTTGTCCATTTTCTGCATCGGGAAGGAGAACCTTTCTGCTTGAAAGAAGGTGAACATGTAAGCCACTATTGAGGAATACCGGAACATGCCCTCTGTGGTGATGTTTTCTACCAGGAAAGTGTTGTAGTCAAACTGGATGGTGGCCCTTTCCTCAGCAGATAAAATGGATAGGAACCCCAATATAGGTTCATCTATCCATTCATCTAAATAATATCCAAGTAGACAACAAAGGGATGAAATAACTTGGTGTCCCTTTTCTGAGAACAGGGAGGAATGATACGGGGGGTTTTTCTAGGGGAGTTGGGCATCCTGTGGGAGGAAAAGCTTAAAGATCTGGGCTGTTTGAGGAAAAGAAGACTCTGGTACAACTCTATTAGAATTTCAAGGTTGAAAGGGGAGGCGGATTCGGCTCTAGATATCTGCATAATCTGATTAATGACCTTTGGTGTGATAAAGAAAAGAGTTTCTCTGGATGAAGAAACTACGGCTCTCTGGTCAAGGAGGTAATGAGCTTGACATTTGAGGGCGAATTCAGGGAAATGATGGACTTGGGGAAAAAGATAGAGAGGAATATTGGACTCCCAGAGCCCAATATCATCGCTTTGATCTAGGAATGTATCTTTAAGCCATGACTACAATTCTGCAAAATCAAATTCCCACCTGGTCTCTGAGATCAGATAATCCTTTTCGGCTAATGGGATCCTGTCGAGGTCGACAGAAGGTGGGAGGAAAGGATTTTCCTCGACCTCTGCTTTTTTAGACTTTAGTGCCATCGCTTCCAATGGTACCTGCAATTGAAACAAAATGTTAGTGGGTAATGGCTATGGTTGGGTCGATGATTGGATCGGTGAGGGGACAAAGTTGTCTGGTGTGCAGAGAGAGTGAACAGTGTGCAAATGATGGAACAGGGGTTGGTTTTGAGTGAACGGGTATATGTTGGGCGCAGGGGAAAGGTTAGCAAGATAACGGATATGTTATC
>JASDQU010244015.1:0-21647 GCA_032191745.1 Picea mariana | reverse complement strand
GATCGGGGGGGTCCAGAAACTCTTCTCAGCCATAGATCTAAGCACCAATAGCTCTGTTGTAGATCTATGCGCCATCTTTAATCTCCGAGCATGGTTTAATATGTGCAGCATAACTTAGCCTTAATGCTTTTTGTGGGTTTTGTGCGCTGCTTCCCTTGCTTTTGTCACCATGGGGTTAGGAAAACACCTCAATCATCAAAATCATACATTTTCTTCGAACACCATTCAAACTTTATTGAAAGAAAAGTTTGCTAGATTGTGTCCTATCCTACCTACCTACACCTTTAGTCCAAATTAAACTATTGGGCTAAGAAATTGCTCTATCCTGGGGCTATTTGATCAGGATTAAACAGTCTGATCAAATTTATTCACTAACTAACCTATCTACTTGGCTAAGATTAAACAGTTTATCCAAGCTTATTCACTAATCCTATCAACATCAATTCAAAAGGACCTGACCATGTTTAAGCAATATGGCTCAAGTCATTGTTATTGCATGGGGCTCTGTTCATTTTTTCTTCTGTGCCCTCTTTTATTCTCTTTTCATTTTTTCATGTTCTTTTTCCTTCTTTTTCTTTTCTTTTCTTTTCTTTTCTTTTTCTTTCAAATCATTTGCAAGATGAAACATCATTTGAAATCCAAAAAACATTATAACGATAAAATTTTCAGTCACCAGTTGATCCTATAACTTATAGGGTTATAACACGCGTCATCCAACAGTGTCGCATGTTGTACGGCATCAAGCCATTCAAAGATGAGGTATTGTGTGATGTTGTTCCCCTTGAAGTTTGTGATGTTCTTTTGGGCCAACCTTATTTATGGAAATGCCATGCTATATATGATTCTAGGCCTCGCATTGTTATTATTACTTTGAACAGGAAAGTGTACAGCATACCTGAGGTAGTCCCACCTAGTGATATTTCCTTGAACTCTTCCAAGCAATGCAAGAAGGTCGTTTCTCAGACCATGAATTTTTCCTTCTTCGTGATTCGCTCTTAGAGTGAGAAAAAGGTTGCAGCCACATCCATGGATTTTGTGGCTAACCTCTACATGCAGCAGAAGCAAGTGGATAAGGTCGTTGAAGAATACAAAGACATCTTCTCATCACCTACTGGGGTACCTCTGCATTTTCAGGTCAAGTAATCAATCGATCTGACCCTCGGTGCACCACTACACAATGGGACAGTCTATCGCCGCTCTCTACTAGAAAATGAGGATATCACGCATCAAATCCAAGAACTACTCCACAAGGGGCACATTCGACCTAGCTCATCACCTTGTGGAAGCCCAATCGTGATGGTGCAGAAGAAAGACAAAACTTGGCAACTCTACATTGATTACCGGACTCTAAATAAAATCATAGTCAGGAACCGGTACCTGATTCTTCAAATTGACGATCTCCTTGATCATCTCAAGAGGGCCAAATACTTTAGTAAGATTGATCTGAAGTCTAGCTACCATCAGGTCCCAATAGAACCAATAGATGTATGGAAAAATTCCTTCAAGTCAAAAGAAGATATTTTTGAATGGTTGGTTAGGCCCTTTGGTTTGACAAACACCCAAGAAAATTTTATGAGGATGATGGACGATATCTTGCGCCCTTTCACTAATTATTTTGTGGTGGTGTATCTGGATGACATCCTCGTCTACAACAAGACTTGGGTAGAACAATTGCAGTATATTCAGCAAGTTTTGCACACTCTACGGTAGCACAAGCTATATGCCAACTTGGAAAAATGCTCCTTTGGCATGGCAGGGTTTAGTAACTAGGCTACATTGTTGATGCACATGGTGTGCATATTGATCCATCCAAGATCCAAGTCATGTGTGACTGGCTAGCCCCAACCATGCTCACTGAGCTTCAGAGATTCTTAGGCCTTGCCAATTTCTATCGAAGTTTCGTGTTGGGATTCTCCCATATTGCATGGGCCCTCAACCAAATAACCAGAGGTGGTGGTAAGGAAAATTTTGTGTGGGGAATGTCCCAATAGAAATCGTTCGATGATCAGAAGCAGTTCTTGTGCTCCACCCTAGTGATTTCATTACATGGCTTGCTACATCCCTTTGAGATCAAGACAGATGCTTCAGAATATGTTGTGGGTGCAATCATCACTCAAAACGGCCACTCTATGGCCTATCATAGTGAGACACTATCAGATTTCATCTATAAGTACCCTACTCACAACAAAGAAATGTACTACATTGTGCAAGGTTGCCACTAGTGGAGACAATACATTCTCGGGAAGGAGACAGCCATCCACAGTAATCATAGGTCATTGCAAAATGACTGCCATCAGAAGCAGTAAGTAGTTCCACCTCAATGTCAAGAATAAAATAGGAAGTACAAACCAAGTCATTTATTTCCTCAGGCAACCTCCAGTCATGGCACTCACCACAATGCTCTATTCTTATGGCCACGAGACCTCTGGATGGCCCCACCTCTATGAGACAGATATTGACTTCACCAACACCTACAAGAGTTGGGCACAAACACATTTGTCACCAATTTCCATCTTTAGGAGGGGTTGTTGTGCCCTCTGGATTATCTATGTGTTCCATAAAGAGAGTGAGTGAAGGGATACAAAGTTTGGTTGCACTTGCAGAAAGAACACCTTACAGAGCCTCATCGGAAGCTTCATCCACTCCATTATGGACCCTACACCATTACTAAGGTTGTGAGTTATAATCCTTTTGAGAATAACCTTCCCCCATTCCTTGGCTTGCACCAAATATTCAATGAGGACCTCCTTCGGCCTTATTTCCCACCATACCTAGACACCTCGGAGATAGTAAAACAATTGACAACAATAGATCTCAACCCTGATTGCATGTAACATGCATCCATTTATCATATCGGGGAAACCCGGGTTAAGGGCACTCACCAACAAAGGATCCATCTCTATCGGGTTGCCAAAGCAAGGAAGCTCCTCATCAAGGCAAGTGGCTCACCCGGGGCCAAATTCAGCAAAAAATTTCTCATTTGATGGGGGCACTCAACGCAATGGATAAAATTACTTTCTAATTGGGTAGGATTGATCCAAGAGGATCTCAGTGGCCACCTGCCTTGTCCAACTGGCTGAAAATAGTTTTTTGGCAACTTACTATTTTTAGCAGTTTTTCGGTTCCTAAACTTCAGGGGCCATTTTGAGAGCCTAAATGACGCTTTTTCAAGACTTGGCACCTTAAAGAATGCCAAAGGATTTAATTGAGCCCCGTAAATGAATCCCCTCATCAATACCTTTCCAACGAGCTATCGTGCGTTCAAAACAGAGATCATATGCAAATGTTACGACCCCGAGAAGTTGATGTACTAACTTACCCCAATGGGGCCCACATGAATTTTTATCGCTTCATCTCCTAGGGTTAGGTTTTTGTATTTCTAGGGTTTTGGAAGAGCCTCATTGTACTCACCTTCTTGCGAATGAGCATAGCCATCACATCTCTTCTAAGAGATAATCTGCCACCATTCTAGCAAGCTTGTTTCAGTCTGCATTTTACAATTTCAACATATTTCTTATTTAATAGAAGCCAAGTTTTACTGTATCTCTTTTTCACTGTGTCTCTATGTTAATATTATAAATCTGTGATTTCATTTCATTACACTCATAAATCTGAATCAATGGTATCATAGCGGTCTGCTCCTATTCGATTTTTTTAATGCATGTCCCCAACATGATCAGAATATAGAGAGTTGGGTCTCGAGCTTGTTTCTCTTGAGGACAACTACTCTCACACGCCCAAGAAATCATCCATGGCGGTGAAGATAAATGTGACAGGATAGGAGATCCTTTCAAAAAAATTCTCTAGGAATCCATTGAGTGATAGAGGAATGAGATGATGGACAACTTTGCACAAATCCTTCGACGACTGGCAATAAGCGACGCGTCCACCTCAAACCGAGGCACCAACCCCTTAAAGGTCCAAATCAATTTTGATATTCCTATATTTGAAGGTCAAATAGATGTCGATGTTGTAGATAAATGGTTAAACCTTCTGTATGGGTATTTTTCTATCCACGACTTTTTCGATAGAGAAAAGATTACATTTGTGCTCCTCAAGGTTGTCCCCCGTGTCAAAGATTGGTGGGAGACTTTATGTGAGAAAAATAAAATAGAGAGATCCAAATTGTTTGCAGTTGCACCCACTTGGGGTTCCTTCATGGATTTTATTAAGGAACAATACTACCATGTTGAAATTTATCATGACTTGTATACAAGATGGACCACACTGCAATAGGAAAGAGACCAAACAGTGCTAGAGTTTACGAATATCTTCCATACCTTCCGCGCCAGGCTAGGTATCAAATATTGTGAGAGACATCTAGTGCTCAAGTACCATGACAGTCTGCATAGATACATCTATACATAAATGGAGTTTTTGGACATCTCATCTTTGGGTGCGGCCTATCGATATGCCATCAAAATTGAGCAGAAGTTGAAACAAAAGACAAGGTCGTTTAGGTCTGGGAACCCCTCGCAGCAGAAGCAAGAAAAGGGTAGCCCCAACCTGCATAACAAAGTACAAAGAAAATATGCGAAACCTCAAGAGAACCAGTCCAAGCTGCAAATAAATAAGGACAATGGGAAGATGAAGAAAGATATTGGGAAGTGGTGCAACTTCCATAAGGTCCTCTGGCATAACACTGTTGATTGTTGCTCAAAGCAGTCATTAGTGGTTGAGGTAAAATCCTTTGAATCAGATGTGGGTGCCGACTCCAAGTCAAAACAAGAAAAGGCAAGATGGGTCATTGACGCGGAACCCAGTGCCACCATTTCCACCACTAAGATCGAGCCCGGTGAACCTGATGAGCCAAAGGAAGGTGAGCGTCTCTTTCATTTACAGATGTGGGTAAAAGGCACTCCGCTACACTTCATCGTTGATAGCGGTAACTAGAATAACCTCATCTCGACAGAGGTTTTCTAGTGGATAGCCCTGTCAAAAACACCACACCCAAAAACTCTACACCATTAGATGGCTCTGTCAAGGAAGTGATCTTTGCGTCTGCCAACAGTGTCGCATGTCGTACAGCATCAAGCCATTCAAAGATGAAGTATTGTGTGATGTTTCTCCCCTTGAAGTTTGTGACGTTCTTTGGGCCAACCTTATTTATGGAAATGACATGTTGTTTATGAGTCTAGGCCTCATAGTATTATTATTACTTTGAACATGAAATTTCACTAGATACCCGAGGTTGTCCCACCTAGTGTTATTTCCTTGATCTCTGCCAAGCAATGAAAGAAGGTCATTTCTCAGACCAGAAAGTTTGTCTTCTTCRTGATTCATTTTTAGAGTGATCGAAAGGTTGTATCCACATCCATGGCCTCCGCGGATGACCTCTCCATGCAGGTGAAGCAAGTGGATAAGGTCGTGGAAGAATACAAAGACATATTCTCATCACCTACTGGGGTACCTCTTCACTGTCAASTCAAACATCCAATCAATTTTACCCACAGCGCATCGCTACCCAATGGGCTAGTATATCACTTCTCTCTACTAGAAAATGAGGAGATCAAGCATTAGATCCAATTACTTCTCCACAAGGGGCACATCTGACCCAGCTCATCACCTTGTGGAAGCCCAATCGTGTTGGTGCAAAAGAAATACAGGACTTGACGACTCTACATTGATTATCGGGCCCTAAATAAATTCACATTTAGGAACCAGTACCTGAATCCCCAAATCGACGATCTCCTTGATCAACTCAAGGGGGACAAATACTTCAATAATATTGATCTGAAGTCTGGCTACCATGAGGTCCCAATAAAACCAATAGATGTATGGAAAACTACCTTTAAGTCAAAAGAAGGTCTTTTTGAATGGCTAGTCATGCCCTTTGGTTTGAAAAATGCCCCAACAAATTTCATGAGGATGATGGATGATATATTGCGGTATTTTACTAATTATTTTATGGTGGTGTATCTTGATGACATCCTCGTCTGCAGCAAGACTTGGGCAAAATACTTGCAGCATAGTCAGCAAGTTTTCCGTACTCTGTGGCAACACAAGCTATATGACAACTTGGAAAAATGCTCCTTTGGCATGGACACGGTCCAGTACCTAGGATAATGATGGAAAGCTCCTCCCTAAATCCTTCTTTACATGAGGATCACTCCTAGTATGCTAGATTATTGGCACACTCTTCTAGGTTACAAAACCTCTAACCAAGTAGAAAGAAGACACTATTGACCTTCTCTAACCCCCACTCTTCCACCAATGTTGGCTTGGCTCTAATACTTAACTCTTCAAGCACCTAAACTCTCGACACTCTCCATTATATGAAGACCTCTTTTCAAATCATGCACTATCATCACTTAAGCGCCTGGTTACCATCCAGAAGACTCTCCCCTATGCCTCGAGGGCTATCACTCTCAACTCAACAATAACATGGAAAAGGTGTTTATCCTCGGTGCTTTCACACACCATGCGACTTCAACACATATCCCTTGGATCTCAACACTTGCATTCGTCAGTCTTAACTTCCACATCAGCATTGGCAGTCCTTGTCAACCTCTTAACCATCCTTCTATCACTTTCCACAATTCGATCAATCCAGGAACACACAAGAAGCATCCATTTTCAATGTTGAATCATTATACCAATACACAACAACCACACGAATTTTGTTTATAATTCATTCAGTTTCTTCTACGCACCAAACTCAAACACTCTACATCCTAACAATGGAACGACAGAGTTCCTACAGCCATATTTTCATTGGCTTTAACACGATATTCTCATCGATTCTAAGATCACCGTTCCATTCAAGTACTAATTCTCGTCTATCCAATAATGCCCAGTCACATTGACTTGGCCTTTCATATCTCTGTATGTGACTTGTGTTTCACACTTAGTGAACTATGCATCCAAGACAATAATCCCTTCTCTGTCATTTCCAAAACTTAGAGCCGATGCTTTACCTTCACCTTTGAATTGTACACAAGTCATTCTTCTTCTCTCTGAGGGTTACCTCCAAGTTCTAGGGCTTTTGGAAACCCTCAGTCGATTATAGGTTCCCGGACCAGCACTCATTGCCTTCTCGCGGTTTCAAATCTTACTTCCTGTCCATCCAAAGTAGACCATTTTTTGTATGTCGATCTATTTGTTAGTCAATCCACAGAGACTCCCTATACCACTAATATCCTTCTAATCCTCTTTGCATCCTCACTTTTTAAAACCCTTTCCCTATTTGTCCTTCGGGAGACCTTTATTACTGAACTCTCCAAAACTACACAAAGTCTGAGAAAACTTCTCACGAAACTTGGAACCCTGAGGTTCTACCCAAGTCCATTTAATGATTGGAATCTCATATGTAGAGATTCTGCCCAGTCCTCCTCTGTCAGGGCTTATTTGCACATTGTAGCTATACACATAACTACAGTATTTCCTCCTCCTTCATCAACTACAACTTCTTCCTCTTGCCCAAATACTTTCAGCCAGTATTTCAAACATTCATTCTCTTCAAACCATTCATCAGTATGCTACCTTTCAGGGTCATCACAACTCTTCTCTGCCTCTGTCAAAATAGAATTCTGATTTTCTACTTCTTTGACAGTCCCAATTGTCTTTCCAATAGTCTTTTGTTGGCTATTTAAGTAAACCAATTGTTCCTTGTTCCCAACATCAACGAGTTATTTCATACGAGACATGACTCTCTCATATTCCTCAGGGGTGTTGCCCTTATTAAGTAAGAAATCTATGAATTTCTTTTGTTGCAACAACTCTTCTTGGTCTTCATCAGAAAGAGATCCTTCATCATACCTGGCTTGACAATTCTCAACTTCCTTCAAGACAACTCCAAGAGATGGATTGCTTTCCACCACACCTGGAAACACATTCAAATTGCCAATCTCAAAATCACAAGACCCAATGGTCTCACTTGATGATTCAATCATCAAATCTTCTTGTTGTTCCATGTCTTTTTCAGGACCCAGACAGCCTTCAATGCTCTTATTCTCAGCCTCCTCAAGCATGGCATTTGAATGCTTGCTATCTTCCTCTACTTCTTTCTGTTCTTGGCCATCATCATAGACCAAGCTTTCTTTGCTTTCATCTCTTGCTGCATGTTGAAAAGAAATAGTTTCTTTGAGTTGTGCATGTGCATTGACATGAGACCCAGTTGTCCCATCTTCTTTCAAAACAGAATTAAGATTCTGCCTATTCTCTTCCTTCTTCATGACAATATTAGAAAATTGCCTTTCTTCACCTATTTCACCTGAAAACATACACAAAACATCAATTTTAAAACATTGAGACCTTTTGGCCTCACTTGAAGCTTCAATCTTCAATTATTCTCCCAGATACTCCCTTTCCTTGAGTAACTCATCTTCCCATTGAGCTTTCATCAGTTGCTCTTTCTTCCTCTGTAGCTTATGCCACCTCAAATTTATTCTCATGAAGAAACCACATCTCTAGTCTTCTTTCTCCTTCTGTAATAGCTCCATCAATACTCCTAGATGTAATTCTCTCTCAGCCTTCTCCCTCTCATACTCTTCATCAGTCATTCTTTTACGTATGTCATTTGCCTTGGCATATTCTGTCTTCCTTTTGTGGTTGCCTTTTGAACCTCTTATATGACTCTTGATAGTCATCTACTTGAGTTTTCTTTCACTCTTCTATGAGCTGCACTCACAACTCATCTACTCTTGAGAACACAATTGTCCTCTTGTATTTCACCATCAGTTTAAATACTAGGTTCTTGGCCACACTTCATTCCACTCAGAAGCCTTTACCCGTTTCCTTCATCACTGTCTTCAAAGAATTTTACTTCTTGCTGAGATGTCTCTCTTCTATCTGTTGCTACCTCTTGCATGCATACACTCTTCCCAAATTAGTTATCCTTGTCAAGGACCTCACTACTCAAGCTACAAGCCTCTTCTTCTCTTTCATGTAAAGATACTTAACACATAAATCTTCTCTACAGACTGTCTCCATGTCTTCTTTCCTTCTCAAGAACATTCCCGCTCTGATACCAATTGATGGCAGGCTCCTCCCTAAAGCCTGCCTTACATGAGGATCACTCCTAGTATGCTAGATTATTGGCACACTCTTCTAGGTTACAAAACCTCTAACCAAGTAGAAATAAGACACTAATGACCTTCTCTAACCCTCACTCTTCCACCAATGTTGGCTTGGACCTAATACTTAACCTTTCAAGCACCTAAACTCTCGACACTCTCCATTATATGAAGACCTCTTTTCAAATCATGCACTATCATCACTTAAGCGCCCGGTTACCATCCAGAAGACTCTCCCCTATGCCTCAAGAGCTATCACTCTCAACTCAACAACAACATGGAAAAGGTGTTTATCCTCAATGCTTTCACACACCATGTGACTTTAACACATATCCCTTGGCTCTCAACTCTTGCATTCGTCAGTCTTAACTTTCACATTAGCATTGGTAGTCCTTGTCAACCTCTTGACCATCCTTCCATCGCTTTCCACCATTCGATCAGTCTAGGAATGCACATGATGCATCCATTTTCAACGTTGAATCATTATACCAATACACAACAACGACACGATTTATGTTTATAATTCATTCAGTTGTTTCTACGCACCAAATTCAAACACTCTACATCCTAACAATGGAAATGACAGAGTTCCTACAACCATATTTTTATTGGCTTTAACACGATATTCTCATTAGTTTGAAGATCACCATTCGATTCAAGTACTAATTCTCGTCTATCCAAGTATGCCCAGTCACATTGACTTGGCCTTTCATATCTATGTCTGTGACTTGCGTTTCACACTTAGTGAACTCTGCATCCAAGACAATAATCCCTTGTCCGTTGTTTCCAAAAATTAGAGCTGGTGCTTTACCTTCACCTTTGAACTGTACACAAGTCATTCTTCTTCTCTCTAAGGGTTACCTCCAAGTTCTAGGGCTTTTGGAAATGCTCAGTCAACTATAGGTTCCCAGATCAGCACTCATTGCCTTCTCGCAGTTTCAAATCTTACTTCTAGTCCATCCAAAGTAGACCATTTTTGGTATGTCGATCTATTTCTTAATCGACCCACGGAGACTCCCTATACCACTAATCTCCTTCTAATCCTCTTTGCATCCTCACTTGTTAGAACCCTTTCCCTTTTTGTCCTTTGAGAGACCTCTATTATTGAATTCTCCAAAAGTACACAAAGTCTGAGAAAACTTCTCACGGAACTTGGAACCCTGAGGTTCTACCCAAGTTCATTTAATGACTGGAATCTCATATGCAGAGATTATTCCCAATCATCCTCTGTCGGGGCTTATTTTCACATTGTAGCTATACACATAACTACAGTCATTAACCTAGAATTATCTAAACATTTACATACATAATGTAAAGAATCATTACACACCCAATATCGTGAATTTCTTTTTCCATTAACAATATGACTATACATGTCTTCTCGAGAGCTCTCACCCTCTTTCCTTTCTCTCTGTCTCTCTATTCCTATATCTCTCGAGACTCTCTCCAATTCAGTTACAAAACAATGCCTCTTCAGCTTCCACTAACTTCCTATCTAACTGAATCCTCCAAATCTGCACACGTACCCAGATTCAGGTCACAACTTCTATTTTTTTGAAAACACTCACTTATAACTCACTCACTCTTAACTATAATCTTGCAACTAATCTCTTGAGTCATTCCCTTTCTTTAGGGATCTGTTACATTAACTCAAACCTCATTGACACCTACCACTAAGCATATATTATATCTATACTTATTAAGAAATAAAATTCTTTATACATGAGATTTTTTTTTAACAGAGAACCCTCCTTGGGATGATGTCTAGACCTAAAGGTTTGATTAACATTTAACACTTGACCATCAGAGATAGTGCTCCTGCATTATATACATTGTTGATGTATATGGTATGCATGTTGATCCAGGCAAGGTCCAAGTCATATGTGATTGTCCAACCCTAACCACGCTCACTGAGCTTCGGAGCTTCTTAGGCCTTGCAAATTTCTATCGAGGATTCATGTTGGGATTCTCCCATATTGCATGGGACCTCATCCAAATGACTAGAGGTGGTGGTAAGAAAAAAATTGTGTGGGTATTGTCCCAACAGAAAACATTCAATGATCTGAAGCAACGCTTGTGCTCCACCCAAGTTCTTTCATTACCTGACCTGCAACAACCCTTTGAGATCGAGACAGATGCTTCAGACTATGTTCTAGGCTCAGTCATCACTCAACCCAGCCACCTCATGGTATTAAGCCCTAAATAGTGGCTCATTACCCCTTAATTGGGGCATATTACATTAGTAATGTTATTTTATTTATGTCATCTTTATTCCATTAGTTGTAATTATACCACCTAGTCTCCTATATATACCAAGGAGACATTTTCATTTTGAATCATCTTGGAATTGTACATTTATGTGGGCATAATGAGGTTGCCCCCTCGAAGAGGATTATTATCTAAAGTTGTCTCTTTTTCAAGGCGTTGAGTACTTATTCTGAGGTTTTTCTATGCTATATTGATATTTGGTTCTTAACATATGGTATCAGAGCTCAAGGTCTTGGTGTTTCACTACTACATCTAAGAAACCTTGGAATTCTCATTATAAATTTCTTTCTACAACATTTCAAAAGGAATTTCTTGGAGGATATTTATTAGACGGATCAAGGTACATTGGGTTAAAATTGCAGCTCCTGGGGCCTTATACTTTTGGAGATACAACCTATGAAAGATAGGGTTCTAGAATCATCCTGAACTGATTCATTGTAGAATTTTCGCTATAAATTTTTTTTTGTAATGTTTCAAACCCTGAACTCCAGAGGATATTCATAGAAATTAGTAGCTATGGTAAAATTTTCAGCTTCTAGATCATCTTAAATGTTTAGATACACCATGTGGAAGATAGGGTATCTGACTAGTCCTATTGACTAGTCTGAAGAAGGTGTTCCAGGTAAAATAATCATAACTTATTCCTAGAGTATCCAAATTGAGTGAGACTGGTTGCATTGGATAGTGGATAGTCTATAGTATTTCTGGTATGAGTTTTAGAATTATATATCAATTATTTTTTGTGGGGCATTCTATACAAGTGAGATTTCCTAGAAAGGCCAAAAATCATCAAGTTGTGGAGAAGTTACCGTAAATTCCACTTGGCATGTCCAATATTTCTCAGACCTATGGAATTGTAGAGAAGAAATATCACATAACTACAAAAATTAAAATTGCATACCTAGAAGGGCCGAAACTTTGGAGATACAATAGAAGAAATATTGTCTAGCATAACCACCTCAAAATCAAGGTTCAAAAGTGATACTTGGCCAACATGCCACCCAAAAAGGGAACTTCTACACCAAATAAGCCTCCAGAAAATCCTACATGGACTCTTGATGAAGGTGAAGAAATGTGTAGGGACATAAATGATTTACAAAAGAAGACAGTAACAAAAGATGAACTACAAGAGATGATGGAGGGTTTAAAAGGGGAGATCATGGAAGGATTGAAAATTTTCATAATAGAGAGAACACCTGAAAGTGAAAATGTATCCCGTGAAATTCATGATGAGGACACAATGAAGGTGAATCAAGAATGGAGAAACTCCAACTTTGGTTTGAAGACCAACCACATTCCTAAGATCGATATGAGGAATTTTGATGGCAAGGACCCAATCACATGGATACTTCAGATGGAGCAATTCTTTGATATACATAATGTACCACATACACAAAAGGTACGAATTTCTTCTTTATATTTAGAACCCAATAAATTTGTATGGTATCGATGGCTTTTTTCTCATAAATCACTCGTCACTTGGATAATTTTCACGGAAGAAATGATAGCACACTATGAGGATACACGAAGCAATACCTTATTTAGCCAATTGATAAATCTCAAGCAAAAGGGTTCAGTTACAGAGCACAATGAGAACTTCCAAAGATTGAATATAAAGGCAACAGATATTCCAGATGAGCACTTGATTGTTGTATTCATGGGAACTTTAAAGGATAACATTCAACATGAGGTTCGCCTTTGGGAACCCAAATCAGTGGAGAATGCATTTAGGGTGGCAAGAAATGTTGAAAGTAAAAATATGGCTATGGCTACTAGAAGGACCAATCCTAATAGCTATAGAGAGAACAATTATCCTTCTTCTAAAACACCTCAACCTACAAGGTTGACACCTCAACAATTGGAGGAAAGAAAATCAAAAGGCGTATGCTTTAATTGTGATAGCAAGTACAGTAAGGGACATAAGCGTGGTGAGAAGAAATTATTCTACATAGATTGTGAAGAGGAAGAAGAACAAGAATCATCTCAAGATGAAAATGTAGAAGCAATTTCATCTTAAGAGTTGACTCCCACGATATCGTGTAATGCATTGGCTGGAATTAGCACTCCTCAATCCCTCAAGATCGAAGGATATATCAAAAAGAAAAAGGTAATAGTCCTAATTGATTATGGCAGTACTCATAATTTCATTCACTATAAATTATCCAAAGATCTCAACTGCTTTGTATATCTAGCACTAGAGTTTCAAGTAATGATTGCGGATGGAGGAACTATCAATTGCTAAGGAAAATGCAATAAGATCAATCTTACTATGGGAGAATATGCAATGAATAGTCCAATGATTGTTATACCCATGGGTGGTGTTGATGTTGTACTAGGAATCCAATGGTTACAATCATTAGGAACAGTGGCTTTTAATTTTCATGAAATTTTCATTGGAAGGAAAAGAAATTGAGTTAAGAGGTGTCACAGGGAAACCCAATAAGGTGATAACCTCTAATGGCATGACAAAATTATTGAAAAAATGGCATCAGGGTGTTATTGCACAACTATGCTCACTAGATGTTCAAACATCTAAGCCATCTATTCCTCTGGATCTCCAAGGGATTATTGATAAGAATTTCAAATTATTTGAAGATATTCCCAAAGGTCTTCCACCCACTCGAAATCATGATCATGATATTCACCTAATTCCTGGGAGTGCTCCTCCTAACATCAGGCCATACAGATACCCTTATGCCCAGAAGAGTGAAATTGAGCGCACGGTTAAAGAAATGTTAGAGGCTGGCATTATTAGACCTAGCCAAAGTTCTTACTCTGCACCGGTGGTAATGGTATTCAATAAAGATGGCTCATGGCATATGTGTCCAGATTATACAGAGCTCAACAAGATCACTATTAGAGATAAGTTTCCAATTCCTGTCATTGATGAATTGTTAGATGAACTACATGGAGAAATCTAATTCACAAAGTTGGATCTATGTTCAGGGTATCACCAAATTAGAATGAAGGAAGAAGATATACCAAAAATAGCATTCTGAACTCATGAAGGCCATTATGAATTTTTGGTTCGGATGCAGAGGACAGAGGCATGGTTCCAGGCAGAGCAATGGTCACAAATATGCAGAGGATAGATGCATGTTTCCAAGGGGAGTATGAGTGATATAATTTCAGTATTGCATCATAACATTGCCATCAATGCCAAAGGGGGAGATTGTTGATTAAGGTTGGTTGTCATTGATGTCAACCCTTGAAGAAAGTCTGGTAGCGAATTCCGGTAGCACAAAGGTTTGGGTAATGGACCCAATGTTGTTTCATGTATAATGGTATGATTTTTAATATATTTGAAGGTAATATTATTCTATATGGATAGTACATGTCGTGCCATTTTTGGTGGTATGTGGAACATCACATAACTCCTCACAGTTTGAGAGTTATGGTCGTACGAAGTTGGAGGAACCTCGTATGTTGGCTTGAAGCCCCGAAAGGTCAAATAAGTCAAAGAGCTTGCAAAGAAGAAATTATTATTTAAATGATAAAGTAAAGTGACAAAGTCAAGAAGGATTATTTAAATAAAAAAGTGAAGTGACAAAATCAAAGAAGATTATTTAAATGATAAAGTGAGTTGACAAAGTTAAGGAGGAATATTTAAATGATAAAGTAATGGAGAACTTTCTAATTATGGAAAGTGGTTAACCCTAAAAATGGGGAAAATAGGTTAAGTGACCTAAAAATGGGTTAAGTGACCTAGAAATAGGTTAAGTGACCTAGAAATGGGCTAAGTGACCTAGAAGATGGAGAGTATAAATAAAAGGCAAGGCTCTCTCATTTTACATCACACTTGAGAATATTGAATATATATAGGTGATTGAGGTAACCAAAGGATATCTAAGACGAATTCCAGAGGGAAGGTGAAGAAAAGAGGGTCAGAATTCAAGGGAGGATAAATTCTTTTGATGATGCTTTCTAAGGTATGTTATTTACAGATCATCTCACTATTTTAGCAATAAAAAAAATTCTAGAATGATTTAAACTATGAGATTGATAGGACATTGAGGAAACATATCCAAGTATCTGTGGTAAAAAATTCATCTTTTGGGTTGTTGTATTTTTGGAGTTACACTATGTGGAAAATAGGGTTTGTGGCTAGTCCTGAAACTAGTCTAAAACAGGTGTTTCTGGTAAAATTGTCATAACTTCTTTGTAACAGATCCAAATTTAGTAAGAACATATGTGTTGGTTAGATTATATTCTATAGTATACTTTATAACATTTTCAGATTGATTCAACAAATATTTCATGTGGGGCACGCTCTACAAGGTCACACTCTAGAATAAGCCATAATTTAGAAAAGTATGCCATTTTTGTTATAACTGCATTTCTGAGAGGTTCAAAGTAGTGAAACCTAGGGGAATTGCACAAAACACATTGAAGAAAATTGTGTATCAGTTTCAAATCTTTATTCATTACAGGTACATATTTATGATTATTTCAAGTTAGGGTTGTTGACTAATCCAAAACTAGTCATGTGAGACTAAACAAAAGTTTGATGAAAATGTTATTCTCTTGTTGTTAAAGTTAAGGCAAGTTTGCAGGTATGTGATCATATACACAAGGTCTATTGCAAAGTTACAAATCAGATTTGGATGATGAAATTGATGAGGGATTTTGGTTGAGGTACATGGTTGAGACAAGTAGTTGATGAGTTGGCACATACATGAGGTGTATAGTTGATGATGTTGGTACATCTTGATGAGTCATAGTTGATAAGTATTTGATACATGATTGGTACATACTTGGTACATGGTTGGAGGAAGTTTTTAGTATTATTGTTGACACATAGTTTATGGATGATATAGCATACTTGTATTGGTATATTATTAGAAGCACATATTGATCTGGGTGATGATTATGAGTTGTTGTGTTATGCTTGGTTGATGCACATCTTTGAGAGTTGTCTTGGTGAGTAGATCTGATTTGGTTTATAATATTGATGAGATAGGTGGTTGTGATAAGTTGTTGTGACAGGTTATTCGTACAGGTTTGGTGCATGGTTGATGCACTTATTCATGGTACGGGTTGGTGCATGGTTGATGCACTTGTTTATGGTACAAGTTGATTACAGGTTGTTTGGTACAGGTTGGTGCATGCTTGATGCACTTGTTTATGGTACAGGTTGGTGCATGGTTGATGCACTTGTTTATGGTATAGGTTGAGGTACTAGTTGATGCATGGTTCAGGTTATTGGTATAGGTTGTTTGGTGCAGGTTGATTGGTACAGGTTTACAGCAGTATATCTCACAGTGATAGTGTGGCAGTGATTCCATCATTCTACTTATACGTCAGGACGGTTGGACGGGGCATGGACAGGTGGTTGTAGCCACCTTCCGGTTGTAGCCGGAGAACATAGGGGGTTGTAGCCTGCTTCTAGTTGTAGCCAAAGAATAGGGGATTTGGAGCTTCCTTCAGGTTGTAGCTTGAGAAATAAGGGGGTTGAAGCCTCCTTCCAGTTGCAGCTGGAAAACAAAATAAGTTAGTGCTTCCAATGAATGTAATTCTTCAAGACATATAAGAAAAATTATTCTATGGTTTTCTCCCATTTTGGGTTTCCATGTAAAACACTGGTGTACTGTATATGTCTATGATTGTTCATTTGTTCATTGCTTATTTACTCTGCATTTATTACATGATAATGCTACATTGATATAACACTTGGATTTTATGGTTAAAAAGGATTAAATTTCTCTATTACTAATTCACCCCCCTTCTCGGTAATCCAACAATTGGTTTCAGAGCAAGTTCGTTCAGAAATTAGTTTAACCACTGAAAGGTAGATCATGGAGAGAAACAACTTATATAAAAATGGAATACCACGGTTCAATGGACAAAAATATGCATTTTGGAGCATAAGGATGAAAACATATATACAGACACAGGGATTTGAAATTTGGCAATCAATTGTAGATAGATACACAGCACAGCAATTCCGCCAACAAATGACAAAGGAGTGAAACTTGGTCAGTATAATTCCAAAGAAAAAAATGCACTTCTGAATGGTCTTAGCGAAACTGTATTCACCAAAGTTGCACATTATAAATCCGCTTAAGAGATTTGGACAAACTTCAAAATATTTATGAAGGAGATTCAAAAGTCAAAGCAGCAAAGCTTCAAACTAACAGAGGTCAGTTCAAACAACTTAAGATGAAGGAAGATGAGAATATTGCAGCTTACTTTTTACGAGTTCATGAAATAGTAAATGCAATCATAGGATTGGGAGAAGAAATCAAAGAATCTATAATTGTTCAAAAAGTACTAAGATCTCTTCCTATGAGATTTGACCCTAAGATATCAGCACTAGAAGAAATATCAGATCTAAACTCAATAAGCATGGACAAATTACATGGAATCTTCATAGCATATGAAATGAGAACTGAACAGGAAAATCTCGATATAAAAAAAGCAGCCTTCAAAGCATCCAAAAAGTCAAAGAAAAAGGAAAGACAAAAAGAAGAACATAGCAGCAGCAGTGACGTCTCGAAAGATGATGAAGAAGTGACCAACTTTGTCAAAAGTCTGAACAAGGGAACCGACGGTAGGTATAGAGGTAAGATTATTTTAATTTGTTTTAATTGTGATGGTATTGGTCATTTTGCTAACATATGTCCTTATAGGAAAAAGAGAAATGATGAAGGTTACTCAAAAGACAAACAAACATATAAAGGCAAAAGAACCACAAAGAAAGTTTTCAAAAAAAACAAGAAACTACAAGCAGAACTAGACAAGAAAGAAGACACTCAAGAACTAGAACAAATGATCACAAATTTGAAAGTTCAAATAGAAGAAGATAAAAGAATTGAAGAAACACTCAAAGAACAACTAGAAGAAAAAGACAACATCATTGGAAATTTGGAAGCAAAGATTGTCACATTAAGAAAGGATCTTCAAAAGAAAAATATGCAGAACAGCTCAAAAGTTTTGGATGACATTATCAGTAGTAAAAAATCTCATCATGACAAGTCTGGACTTGGATACAATCGGACAAAAAGGGATCAAGCTCCAAAACAACTGAGAAAGAAACATATCCAAAAAGTTATGCATAAGCAATCAAGGGGGATAGGAAGATCTACAACGAAGATTATAGGGACACTCCTCCACCGAGAAGATTCAAGTTTCAGAATCAACAACCGACAGATAGGCGTCAGGAAGAAGAAGAATTTATAAGAGTACCTCCTTTCATAATATATTCAACTCCGAGGTATCAAACTATATTTTTTGGTTTATGTTATGCATGTAATAATTTTGGACATAAAGCTATGAATTGCAGAGCTAACAACAGGAACACAAACAACTTTGAAAGTCATACACAAAGGGGTTATCCAAGAAGGCCTAGTGAAACACAGAGAAGAAGTTACAACAGGTTTGAATCTTTGAGCACTGAAGTGGAATGTTACAAATGTAATAATTTTGAACACATGGGCAAAGATTGAAGAATGATAGTCCCTCCTAGAGAACCACAACAAAATAACAATAGTCACAGACATGAACCTCAGAAAAGGACATGGATAAGAAAGCAAGATAAATATAGAAATGAAAAATGCACACTCACTCTACAAGCTAAGCAGAATAAACATGGTTGGTATGTTGACAGTGGTTGTTCAAAACACATGACAAGTGATAGAGACAAGTTTCTTACATTACGAAAGGAAAGAGATGGATCAATCTCCTTCGAAATTGATGATTCAGCTAAAATCATTGTCAAAGGAATAGTCAGAATTGGTAACAAGAATACCAAGGCAAAAAATGTTCTACTAGTAGAAGATATGAAACATAATCTTCTAAGTGTGAGTCAAATGTGTGACCAAGGTCATAAAGTTACTTTCGATTCACAAAAATGTGAGATAAGAAAAGAAGGTTCAGGAAAATTGATTGCTACAGCTGTGAGAACTTCAAGCAACATATATGTATTAAGTGAAATTGGAAATGAAAAGTGTTGTCTAGGAAAGGAAGATGAAATTTGGATATGGCACAGAAGAATGGGTCACATACATTTTGATAACCTTGTCAAAATCCGCAGAAGAGAAGTAGTCATAGAAATGCCCCGGATCACGAAACCAACCAACACTTTATGCAAGCATTATCAACAAGGAAAACAAACAAAGATCAGGTTCAAATAAAAGGAATATTCAACAACAAGACCACTTGAAATTGTGCATACTGATCTAGTTGGACCAACTACAACAAACAGTTTAAAATGTGAGAAATATTTTATGTTATTAGTTGATGATTATACAAGAATGACTGCAGTTTGTTTTCTCAAGAATAAATCAGAAGCTTTTGGAAAACTTCAATATCTACAAGGAAATGGTTAAAAATGAAATGGATTCAAAAATAAAATGATTGAGATCTGATAATGGATGACAGTTCACTTCAAAGGAATTTATGGACTACTGCAGCAGTCATGGAATAAAAAGGCAATTCTCCATTACTAGGACACCTCAACAAAATGGAGTTGTTGAAAGAAAGAACTAGATAGTACAGGAAATGGATCGAACAATGCTAATGGATTCCAAATTGATAGATATATTTTGGACACAGACAATGCATACAACAGTTCACATTAAAAACAGAGTAATGCTCAGAAACAACACTGATAAAACTCCCTACGAGCTATGGAAAGGAAGACCGGCAAATGTGAAGCACTTCAGGGTTTTTAGAAGCAAATGCGACATCAAAAGAGAAGATGGAAAAAATGGGAAATTTTCACTCTCATGTGGACAAAGGAGTATTGGTTGGTTACTCAAGTACAAGGAAAGCATAGAAGTGTTACAATCTAAGATTGAACAAATTTGTAGAAAGCATCAACGTAACAATTGATGAAACAGGCAAACCAGAATCAAAGGAAGAAGAAAATGAATGAATGGAACAAATTTTCAAAGAAGAAGCAGAAGATGAAAAGGAAGTAGAAGAGAATATAACAGAAGCAGAAGAGCAAGTTCAGCAAGTTCCTCTAAAGACACCTAGCAGATGAGTACAAAAGAATCATCCTTCAAATCAGATTATCGGAAACAAAGACGCAGGAGTTGAGACTAAAAGAAGAATACGTTCACCAGAACAAACACACCTAGCACTCACATCTATGATTGAAACAACCTATTTTGAAGAGGCCGGCAAGGATGAATTTTGGAACAAGACCATGGATGAAGAATTGGATCAAATAGAGAAAAATGACACTTGGGAATTGGTTCCAAGACCAAAGGATAAGAATGTGATCGGCACAAAGTGGGTATACAAGAATAAATTGAGTGAAGATGGACAGGTTACAAGGAACAAAGCTAGATTGGTATGTAAATGATATGCACAAGTTGAAGGAGTTGACTTTGAAGAGACATTTACCCAGTTGCCATAATGGAAGCAGTCCAATTGATTTTAGCTTATACATGCTCCAAAAATATTAAAGTGTATCAAATGGATGTAAAATCAGCTTTTCTGAATGGGGAACTTGAAGAAGAAGTCTACATTGAACAACCAAAAGGATTTCAGTTGTCAGAGAATGCAGACTATGTGTGAAAATTAAAGAAGGCCTCGTATGGTCTAAAACAGGCTCCTAGACCATGGTACTCTAGACTGGATAAATATCTACAGCAGGCAGGGTTCATAAAAGGAAGCGCAGACAGCAACCTCTACATCAAGGTAAGTCAAGGTAATATTTTATTAATTGAAGTTTATGTTGATGATATTATTTTTGGTAGTGATGATGACAGGTTAAGCCAGAAATTTGCAAAGGATATGCAGAATGAATTTGAAATTTCATTGCTTGGAGAACTATCCTTCTTTCTGTGACTTCAGATACGTCAAAGCAACCAAGGAATTTTTATTTCTCAAACCAAGTATATCATAGAAATGCTAAAGAGGTTCAGAATGGAAGATTGAAAACCAGTTATCACTCCCATGCAAACCAATTGCAAGTTAAGCAAAGACGATTATTCAAAGTCTACAAATCATAGGAAATACAGGTCAATGATTGGCAGCCTACTATATGTGACAACATTCAAACCAGATGTAATGTAGGCAGTTGGACAGGTGGCACGATTTCAAGCAGCACCAAAGGAATCACATGTATTATCAGTGAAGAAAATTTTCAAATATCTCAAAGGAGCAGAAGAGTTTGGATTATGGTATCCAAAAGGAAAGGATCTATCTCTTATTGCCTACACATATGCATATTGGGCAAGTTGTATTGATGACCGACAAAACACCAGTGGAGCAACGTTCTACTTGGGTGAGTGTTTAATATCATGGATAAGCAAGAAACAAACATTAGTATCTATATTTACAGCTGCAAGATACCAGATATATAAAATATGCAGAACAGAAACAAAATGCTAGAAATAACAAAATAACAGTATA
>JASDQU010244014.1:73082-83173 GCA_032191745.1 Picea mariana | reverse complement strand
TAAAATATTTCTTGTGTTTTCTTTGAAAGGGTTTTGGACGAGTCTGTGAGTCTTTTCTGATCAGTATGTTTGGTATCGTCAGTGACTCTCTACAATCCGTAGTGGACCAGAAGTCAGTTTTTGGTCTTGTCTTGTCTTCACTTTTTCCCCTTTTGCTTGCTTTAAAGAAAAAGAAAAAGAATTTATTTTCAAGTTTCTTATTTGAAGCATAAACAAAAAAAATAGAAAAAGTTTTTATTTCTTTGTTTGGTTAAGTAATTGGGTTGATTATTTTAATTGTTAGGAGAAAGAGTTATTTTCTTTAAGTTATTTATTGAATGCTTAGAACATTAAGTAGCTTGTAGTCAAGAAAAATATTGTTTTGGGTTTTTCCGTTAAAAGATCTTAAAAAAAGTAGTTATGAAAAGTTGGTTAAAGAGTTAAAGTTGCAAATCTTTATTTTTCAAAAAGAAGTAATTTTTCTTTCAGTTTCATTTACTGTTCTTCTCTTTCGTCTCTCAAAACACACCACTAGTTTCTCTACCACTTCCTTGACTTAAAACAAGCCACTTAAAATTAACGTTAATTTAAAATTTACTAGACTTTATGTTTGTAGGGTCCATCAAATAGTCTAAGCTAGATCCTTGATTTAGGTTGGAGAGGAAACTCTGCAAACATTAAAAAACAAACATTGGATTCAATGTTAGGGAGTGTAAAAAGTCCAGTAAATGTGAAATTTATCCAGGATCCCCCTCTAACACATGGGATAAAAATGAGTTCACGTGCAAAAATGTAGCGGAGATAACCCCTCCAAAGCCGGACCAAGCGTAGTGGGGAATGCATATAGAGGACTTGTATTGTGATTCTATTGATCGCATTTGCCATGGAGATTTGTTGGTATCGAATCCATTTGAGGTCCTCAGTCATCTTCCAGAACACTTTCTTTCGATACCCTCAATAGGTTTCAGGCTTGAAACCCTGCTCATTGCGGTCCACTCGACTGTCGATTGTACCCGCCTAGTGACTATTCGCGAGCTAGAAACCTAGTTTCCTTTATTCTAGGGACTTACATAGGTGACTGCGGGGGTATACCGCAGTACCTAGGGCAGAAATTGGGCCACGCTTTGTAGATTATACCTGGAGGGTGCTTCTATGTTCAATTTTCACTTTCACTGGTAAGTTGCTCTAGTATTGGTTGGCGTAACTATTCTTCCAACTAGTTAGTAGTTTGCTTTCTTTGTCTCATAGGAACTTTTCTAGTGTGTGTTTGGTATTCAATGTTAAAAATCCTTACTGTGTTGTTGATCTTTTCACATAGTGAAAGATTAAAAGCCCCGCTGGTTGCGAAGGCTTCTGGGCATGTCATCGATTAATTTGGAGCCACCACTTCCACCATGAAGACTTGACCAACAAAGGTCATTTGAGGCGACCGAGCCACAGGAAACTGTACCTGAGCCAAATATGAGAGGAGAACACTCATATCTAAAGGAACCAACTATTTCTGACTTTGGATTCAAAGCTCTTGGTTCATATAACCCTTTGATCACTGACTTGTCAGTGCCAATTTTGATACAAATTTCCCCCCCAAGGGTAACGCATCATGAGCGTCAGATAGTCTTGCAAGCATCAATGGAAGAAAATGTTGCTACTTCGTCAGGGAGTCCTCACACTCCCTCTACGAAGGCCACTACTGGAGGCGTTCTGCCTCCTAACTCACCTTCACAAGTTCGGACCACTATGGTCTCGACTGCCTCTACTTCGAGAAGCAGTCTGATTCCATCTATGGAAATGATCACTTCACCGTTCACAAAGAGTGCGACAGGTCCTTCATTTTCATACGGGATGCCTAACTTTGATACGAACTTGATCCTCACCTACTCCACCTTACAAACCATGGGTCTGGGGATAGGGAGCTCAAAAAATCCTCTGCAAGGGTCCATGGGTGGCACCTCATCCCCCCTATAATGATTTCCCTTCCAGCAAAGGTCACATACCTCCTTCGCCCCCCTCACTCGGTGACGCTTCTCAACAGCTCGTCTAGTCAAACATACACTACAACTTGTTCGAAGAAGGTAGTCAAGGACCTTCTTCCTACACCATGCTAGTGGGTTCAATGCCATTCTCTTTGTTCGGTGCATTTAGAAACAATGCATTCTCTTTAGTTGTCTTCTTGGTTGAGGGAAACCCTGGTTTTGGATCACAAAATCCTATGCAGGGTACTATCCCTACACAGGGGGCAATTACAGGAGTCACCTCTTCATAGGGACTCTTGAATCCATGGCAGGGATTAGTTCACTCATTAGGGATGCCAACTAGGGGAAACCCCTTCCATGGTAAATGGAACCCTGGGCAAGGCTCAGTACCTATGCTCGTCGGATCATTAGGGGGAAACCCTTTCCAGAACCTTTGGAAAACAATGTTGGGAGCAATCCCTTCCCAGCCCTCAATGTCCAACTATGGGACTCAGCTGATGACATCTCAACAAGAGAAATATTTGAATGTTGGTCAAGGCCATGGTTTTTACCAAAACCCTGGTCAACAGCCTAAATTTTATTGGCAACCTAGTGCCAACAAAATTGCAGGATCCTTCCCTCCTGTACATAGTCAAAATCCCAAACTACCATTTTTGGCGACTTTGCATTTGCCAGACTTGTCAAGATTGTTAAAGGACCCAATCTGTCATGATCCGCGTTGGCCTCCCATGCCAACAAAGTTTCCTTAGGACATTCCAAAGTTCGAAGGTAAGCCTAAGAAATATCCAGGAGATCATGTGACCACATTTCACCTATGGTGCTCATTGAACTCTCTGAGAGATGACTCCATTCATTTGCATTTGTTTCAATGCACTCTCATCAGGAGTGCTGTGAAATGGTACATCTAGCTCGACTACTCAAGATACTCTTTCTTTAGTGAATTAGCAATGGTTTTTCTCAACCATTTCCAACTACCTGTGAGATATTATGCTAGCATATAATTGTTGGCCAACTTCGAGTAGACGAAGGCCGATCATATCTCGGATCACATCCGAGAGTGGTGGCATTGAAAGAGTTTGATAAAAGTACCAGTTCCACCAACATTCCTGCTGGAGTGGTTCCTTAATTCTTTGGTACCCCATTTATCCAAGGACGTTGCAACATTGAGGGTATTTTCCGAGGAAGAGGCGATAATGAGTGCTCAACATCTTGAACTGATATACTCTCAATCTAGTTTACTTTACGAGGTTTTTCCATATGCACCATGGTCTATCCTTGACAAGACCATACACAAGTCTGGACCACATGCCGAAAACATAGTTGGTTCAACACAAGCAAATCCCACTTATCAATTGTCGAATCAATTGAAAAAATTGTTGATACAATAGACAGTGGCCAGCCAAACCTCTAGTTCAGCTTCTCCCCCTACTCAAATTTCGGATGTACACAGTGTGCAGTCTACAAAACCAAAGGCCAACCAACAGCTTGACGGAAAGAAGAAACAAAGAATGAAGGGTAAGGGGGATAAGAAACCCACCAATAATGATGGCAGGGGAAACATAGAGAAAAATAAGTCAAAGTATCTATGTAGCCTTTGCGCAGAAGACCACCTGACTCACCTATGCCCTTAGCTTGTGGAGGCCCAAAAGTTATTGGCGCAACAACTTGTTGTGTTAACGAATGCATTTCCACATGGGAAACATTTGGATCAATCCTCTTCGAGTGCAGATGGGGGTATTTACAGACCCCCTCCATATTCTAGTAACCTCTCAGTCATGAACATTTATTTTTTGAAGGGTGATACTCACATATATACTAGGGAACATGATTACGGAATGCCAAACACTGCTGAAAAGGTTAAAGAAGCTGAAAACCCATCAGTTCCTCTTCAGATTAAGAAGACGATGGGAAAAAAAATGACCCACATTCCGAAAGGGGTGTTCAAGAAGGCTTCACACAATCCAAATGCAAGGACCACCCAGAACTACTATGTGGTGGAGGATTTTCCACAAACCCCTTGCATGATGTCTGCTTTGAAGGTCCTCCAGAGTTGCCCTTCATAGAGAAAGGCTCTGCTAGCTTCCTTAGGATTAGTCGAGACCTATAATTCAGGAATGATCATGCTTGATATGACCGACTTGAAGCCTCTTCTCCCATACCAAGTTGCATTTCATATAGTAGTGGCTCACCCCATGAAATATTTTACTTGAAGCATTTTCTGCACGGTGGTTGATGAGGGCACCTCGACATGTGTGATGTCATTGGCATGTTGGAAGGCCATTGGACAACCTGTTTTGTCTTCATCACCTACTCTCCTTAATTCTTTCGACGATCATTCTTTCAGACCACATGGAATCATCCCTTCTTTGCCCGTGCAGTTGGGAGGGAATACTGTGTGCTTCGAAGTTGAAGTGGTCGATGCACCTCTTGACTACAACTTGTTGTTAGGAAGGAGTTGGAAATATTCCATGCATGCAGTGGTTGCCACAATTTTTTTGGTATTGTTGTTTCCACATGAGGGTCGAATCATGACCATTGATCAATTGTCCTTCTTCAGGCCTGACCCTTCATCAGGGGCATCCACGGTCCTGATGATTGATAACCCACAACCCATCATCATCAATGTGAGGGTTGGTTCGTGCCCACCTCTCATGGGTAATTTCGATTACCCACCTCCTTTCGACGACTTCAAGATGATATCGAATGTCCCTAACCAGCCTAGGGATGATATTTTTCAAGTGTCATCATTTTGTACAACTTACTTTACCAATCGGTGGACTCTTCCTTCCACATCAACCATGATGGAAGGGATTCAACATCATGGGATGTCCATGCCCTTGTCCGTGGAAGATGTTTCGTACTCTATTGTTCAACAAGCTTCAGCCGACCTCGATCTGACTCCCACATAGGAGTTAGATTCAATTGTCGATCCTATCTGGGCTCAAGGTTCCCTCGCCACTACCAATTCTTTAGACTTGTTCTTTCCCTCTTAAGAGGCAATTATAGAGGCATTGACTGGTCCATACAGACCCTAGGATGATCTCCATCACCTATCTTATTTCCTCCCAGAGTTAAGAAGAATAGAGGCAAGATAACTCATGTTGATTATGACTGGAGATAGGCCTTGCCCTATTAATCCTATGGATATGCACACAGTTTATGTCGAGGGTAATATGGAAACCATCTCTGAAAAGATACCTATTGATATCTCCAGAACCCCTGGCATCGTGGAGAATGTATTCGTCGAAGCAGACTCATCCCTCAAGGAGATTCAAATCTACAAAGATTTATTTAAATAATTCCACGATGTTTTTGCCTAGTCTTACGAGGAAATGTCAAGCATTGATCTGAGAACCGTCGAACATGAAATAACGACTTATCTCGACACCAATCCAGTCCGGCATAAGCTTCATCCATTCAATCCTCGGAAAGTGGCAGCTATTAAGGCTGAAGTAGAGAAACTGCTCAAATCCGGTTTCATCTACCCCATTCAGTTGACTCAATGGGTGTCAAATCCTGTTCTGGTCAACAAAAAGTAGGGAACAATTCATGTATGTATGGAATTCCATGATTTGAACAAGGCCTATCCAAAGAATATTTTCCCTACCCTGTTCATTGACCAGATTGTCAATGAGTGTGTCAGTTGTGAGGTCTTTTCTTTCATGGATGGTTTTTCGGGATACAATAAGATACAAATTAAGACCGAAGACCAACATAAAACAAATTTTATCTGCCCATGGGATACATTTGCTTATCAGAAGATGCCTTTTGGCCTTAAGAATGTTGGAGCCACTTTTTCAGTGGCCCATGTCTTTTTCTTTCCATGACTTAAAACATATAGTTGAGGCTTATCTCAATGATTTAGCATCACGATCTTGTAAGAGATATGATCATCCTGCACACCTCCGACTTATCTTTGAATGATGTCACTACTATTAGATTTTCTTGAATCCAAACAAATGAAGATTTTACGTGACGTCGGGTCATCTTCTAGGTTTTATAGTTTCAAAAATAGGCATCATGTTTGATCCTCTAAAGGTTGAGGCGATAGTTCAATTGCCTCCCCCGTGCACAGTCCCTAATCTTTAGAGTTTACAAGGAAAAGCCAATTTTCTTCAGCATTTTATCACAAACTATACCGAGATCACTAAAGGGTTCATGCATTTACTGAAGAAGGGAGTCCCTTTCCATTGGGATGAAGCCGCTCAACTCTCTTTCGAATCTTTGAAACACGCTCTCACATCTACCCCTCTGCTTCGGCCACCCAATTATAATAAATATTTATTATTGTATTTGGTCACTGCAGAGTTGACCATCAGTATGGTATTGGTTCAAGAGGATGATCTTCTTGAAGAGCATGTGATTTATTACCTAAGCTGAGGTTTGGTAGGACCAGAACTCAACTACTCCCACATTGAGAAGTTAGCATTGGCAAGAGTGCATGCTGTCCAATGGTTCTGTTAATATATTTTGCTTCGTAATACCATTGTCATTGCCATTGTGAATATGTTTCAATACATGTTTACACGATGCCTCATCGATGAAAATATCAGTAGATGGATTGTTATCCTCTAGGAATTTGACTTGGATTTTGTTTCTGCAAAATCCAAAAAGTCGTTGGTCTTTATGGAACTTATCTCAGATTTTTCGGTTGAATTAAGTGATGTTATGCCTGAAGAATCACCGATTAAAGGAGATATTTTTATTATTTCATCTTAGGACCCCTGTTATGGACATATACTAGTCTATATATAGACTTTGAAGTGCCTCACCTCTACTTCTCGTGATGAGTGTCGACGTATACGCCATCATGAAAAAAATTATCTCATACTCAATGACACTTTGTATCATCGAGGTGTAGATTGCATCCTTCATCGGTGCATCACTCATGAAGAAGCAGAACCCATTCTAAATGGCTATCACASTGGAGCATGTGGTGGTCATTTGTCTGGGTTGGCAACAACCCAAAATATTCTATGAGCCAGTTAATTTTGGCTGTTGTTAATAAAGGATTGCATTGAATCGGTCAAGAAGTTTGACCCATGTTAGATCTTCTCTCRGAAGATGAGGGCACACCCTTCTCCCATGCTTATCGTCATTACAGTTGGTCCCTTCACCAAGTGGGGGATTGATTACACTACATGAAACTCAACTTCATCTAGGGGGAATCATTATATCAACGTAGCAGTAGACTACTTCACAAAGTGGGTCGAATATATGCCAATATTCAATAATGATGGTGAGACAACAACTCTCTTTATTTTCAATCAGATAATAGCAAGGTTCATCATCCCAAAGGAGATTGTCATTGACCATGGTAGTCACTTTCAGAACAAAATGATGTCTGAGTTAACGCCAAATCTTGGGTTGAGGCAAGAAAATTCATCACCTTACTACCCACAAGCGAATTCCTCAAGACTATTCTACAACGAACAATCAATTTTTCCAAGTCAAATTGGCATTTGATGTTGTACTCGACATTATGGGCCTACTGAACGTCTGTAAAGACTGCCACCGGTTTCTCATCTTTTCAACTCTTTTATGAGATGGAAGCAGTCTTTCTAATAGAGCTCGAGATCCCATCTCTAAAGTTGGAAAAACAGTTATTTCCAGACACTTCACCACTTGAGGAATGCTTATTATTTCTTGATTATCTCAATGAGCAACAACATGACGCAGCCTTGGCTAATGAGGCTCACAAGAAAAGAGTCAAGTGTCATTATGATTGGTCTATTCGTCCTTGGATTTTCTTCGAAGGCGACCTTGTCCTCGTCTACGACCAAGATAAGGATCCCCTGGGGGAAAGCAAGTTCAAACCCATGTGGTTCAGACATTTCATTGTGAAGGAGGTACTAAATAAGGGTGCTTATCATCCGGTTGAATTTGAGGGGAATGCTTTAGCGGAACCTAGAAATGGGCTCTACCTCAAGAAGTATTACTCGTAGGTGGGTCGCCTTAGGTGACTTCTTGTACGTATGTATAGTTCTTATACAGTTAGTTTGTTTTATCTTTTTGTTTTATGGACGTGTCGTTATTTATGTCATCTCTTTCACTATGGCAGATGTCAAGTGAATTAAAGGTGTTCATTGGTTTCACGTACGACGCTAGCCGACACACTCGGAGGCTTGCTTCTGCAGCTTGGGTGATCTTCACACTTCAATGCCATTTGCTATCTTCTGGAGGTATATGCTTAGGTGATTCCAAAAACAATGTCGCCAAGTACAACGAAGTAATAGAGTTGCTTTTGTTAAATTTTTAATAATGTACCAAGGCAAGTGTTTCTCTTCCCTAGGCGCCCAAGGGGAGAAATTGCCGAAAATGGGTCTTAGTCAAATTAATTTGTGAGATGCAAATTAAAAGATAACTTTATAATTAAAGTGAGGGTGAGTGAAGAGACACCAAATCTCAGCCACCCATCTAATCTAATCTCACCTGTTAGATTAGAAAACTCCTCACCTTCCCTCATGAAGTTGATTAAGGCAAATGGGCGCATCCATTCTTGGAGAAGAAGAAATATTGGTGAGAGGCCAAGAGGCTTTTTGGTGAGATGCCAAGATCAAGAGGAAGAAACAGCAGTCTTGTTGAGAGAACAAGAGAGGAGCTAAAGAATTCTTGTTGAGAAAACAAAAGAGAGCAAGAGAGAGGTCGAGCTGAAGAAAAGAGACAGCAACAACAATTTCTGGGAGCACTAGCATGCATTCCAAGGTTGCCGAATAGCATTGAGTGGCACAAAAATTGAATCTTAGCAGAGTTTTGGCACAAATTTCGTGACAGTCCATACAACATTAATTGTTGTACTGTTGTATGAATTTCTGGTTCAGAAATTGAGGAGCAAAGCTATAGGAATGTCCAGATAAGTTTGTGTAAATATCTGAAGATGAAAATGCTGTAAAAGAATTTCTCAGAAGCTCATAAATAATACAAATCCCTCTCTAATTGGTTTTCCCCTTGTGGGTTTTTCCAGGGTCGAAGTTAGACCAAAAATATTTGTGTCTAATATTTTCCGAGTTTTGCATATTGCTGATATTTAATTTCTGCGTTGAAAACGATGTTCATAATCCTCATGTTTCAGTTCTGAAATGTATTTTCTGTTCAGAAATTTATTTTCTGTTAAGTTTTTAGATGCTGAAACACCGCTGTAGCTTATGATGAAACACCGCTGTAGCTTATGCTGAAACACCGCTGTAGTATATGCTGAAACACAGTGCTGAGTATATGATGAAACACCAGGCTATAGCATATGCTGATGCTGAAACACCGATGTGAGCAGATGCTGAAACACCAGGCTGTAGCATATGTTGATGCTGAAACACCGCTGTGAGCAAATGTTGAAACACGGCTGTAGCATATGCTGAAACAGTGCTGAAACTGAGTTTTGGCATTTAAATTTGGTAGAAAATTCAGTGAGACTGAAACTGGGTTGGGATTTTGAAAAATTAACATGGTATCAGAGCTGAGTTGAAGAGAAGAAGAATTTCAGCAGACAGAAAATAGGACAGCAGTCACTTCACAGGGCAGACTTTGGAATTTGTGATTTTCAGCAGAAAGAGGGTCATGGCTACTGGTTTGAGGGTTGAAGATAGACTTGATGGGGCAGCAAATTTTGGTTCTTGGAAGGAGAGGATGATCTTGCTTTTGCAAGAGAACGAGTTGTGGGACATTGTGGAGAATACCACTACTCATCCTGTTGTGGTACCTACTGGTGCTACTCTTCTTGCAGCCTATAATAAGAAGAGTATCAAGGCTAAGAGATTTATTCTTGATGCCATCAAGGATCATTTGATTCCTCACGTGACGGGGAAGACACATGCCTATGAGATGTGGGAGTCTTTGAATAAATTGTACCAAAGTACAAATGAGAACCGGAAGATGGTTTTGAGGGAAAAACTAAAGAACATAAAAATGACCAAAGCTGAAAATGTGGTCACATACCTTACTAGATTGACACAGGTGAGAGATGATCTTGGATCTATGGGGGAAGCCATAGCTGACAGTGATCTTGTGAGAACAACATTGAATGGTGTTTCCAAACAATGGGCTATTTTTGTGGAGGGCATTGTTTCTAGGGAGAAGCTTCCCAGTTGGGAACGTCTTTGGGATGACTTTGTTCAGGAGGAGACCCGGAGAGGTTATGTACAT
>JASDQU010244014.1:51999-71283 GCA_032191745.1 Picea mariana | reverse complement strand
GTTGATTCATGTTGAGATTAATAAAAAGATACTTTTTCTGTCCCGAATAGATGAGCTTTATATGATTTTTGTTTAATCTCTAATCCTCTAGTAGAACAATAGCATGCATGTGTAGTTTTGTCTTGATTGCAGGATCACTTTTTGGAAGGAGCAGCAGAAGCAAGGGGATAAAGCTCAACGGAGGATCTACACCAACCGTCGATAAGAAAAGGTTAGTTGATTCTTCCCATGTGTGCATGTGAAAAAGGGTTTTAGATTCGGGGTAGAAGGTTAAAAGTAGTTTATGAAGGGTCATGATCTGCATGCAAGTTTAAGCCCTAGCTTGTTAGTCCATAGGGTAGAATACCCCACAACAACCATCCAGCTTGATTGAACTAGTGTTAAAGTGATAGGCGAATTAAAAAATGTGCTTATAAGATTGTCATCTAATCCTAAAGTCCATCAAGTGATTGATATCATTGTTGTAGATATCCTAGAAGTATATGGTTTGTTTTTAAGTAGAGATTGGTCAGGACAATTACATGGTTATTTTGCAACGGATTAGTCTCACTTATGGCTGCCTGAGAATAGAAATCCTAACAGAATCAAGGTAAATCATGACTGCTATATGAAGTTCAAGGTAACTAATTTAAATGATCCTAATGAACGATTCACTCCTTCTGCCAATTCGCCTAAAATACAGGGGATGGATACTTTTTTCAGCAATTTCATGCCCAAAACTTCTACCATCACTGACCCAAAAGAACAATCTGAAATTATGACATGCACACAGTCAACAACCTTCTCTCAGCGGTCACACGCACCTGAAGAAAATCAAACATGGTCTCTTTACTTTGATGGGTCAAAATATAAGGAAGGAGCTAGTGTAGGGTGCATGCTCATTGATCCAGTAGGTAACAAGACTTTGATTTCTTGTCGGTTAGAATTCAAATGTACAAACAACACGGCCGAATATGAGGCACTCCTGCAAGCTCTCAGAAAAGCACTAGATTTGAACATTCAAAATTTGACTGTCTTTGGTGATTCAAAAATCGTGGTTAGACAGGTAAAGAATTCTATCCACTGTTTATCTCCGCACCTAAAAAGCTATTAGACTGAGGTATGGAATTTGATGAACAAGTTTTCCGCATTTAACATAAATTCTATTCCTCGATTGAATAATTCTGAAGCTGACTTGTTAGCTAACGTCACTTCAAAACTTTTTCCTTCAGAAGGCCTACCTCCGAATACATTTTCTATAGAACTGTTATTCAGACCATCCATCCCAAACAACATCACAAATTGGAGAGTCTTCGATGACGATCAACAAATCATAAGTTTTCTACATATGGAATAAAATTTCCAGGGTGCAGTGATCAACGAGGGTACCCATGACGATAATCTTCGCGACTTTACAGTAATACCAGATCCGAGATCCCCAAAATCTGCATCAGACATGGTAAAATCTATCGCAAAATCTGTGGTTAGATTAGAAAAATTTTATGATCTTCACGATAAGTTCAGAAAATCAGTGAATTGTAAAATGAATAGTTCCTCCTTGACACATGAAAAAGTAAATTTGGGAACTAAAGACAACCCACAGTGCATTAATTTAGGGTTGGGGTGTTCTGAGCAAGAAAAGGTAGCATTTATCAAGTTGTTTAAGGAATTCAAAGATGTTTTTGGCCGGATGTACGATGACCTAAAAACCTTTGATCCTAACATCATACAACACATTATTCCCATGAAACCCCAGTCCCAACCTTTTCAACAAAAGTTAAGGAAAATGCACCCAAAACTCGAACCAACAGTCAAGAAGGAATTAAACAAACTCTTCAATGCTAAAATAATCTTCCCAGTAAGGCACACACAATGGGTCTCTAATCTTGTCCCTATCAGAAAGAAGAGTGGTGAAATCTAACTATGTGTCGATTTCTGAAATCTTAACCGAGCGTCTAATAAAGACAACTACCCTGTCCCTCCCATGGAACAGATCCTTCAACATGTATCTAGTTCTGAAAGATTATCCTTGTTGGATGGTTTTTCTGGGTATAACCAAGTTCTTATGTCTCCCTCAGACCAGCTCAAAACAACTTTCCGTACCCCATGGGGCACCTACGCTTATAGAAAGATGCCCTTTGGACTCATAAACCCCGGTGCCACTTTTCAGAGAGCGATGGATATCGCTTTCTGTGGCTTAATCAATCAATATGTAGTAGTTTACCTGGATGACGTCACTATCTTCTCAAAAAATAAAGAAGATCATCTAGCTCATTTAAGATCTGTTCTACAGCGATGTCGTAAGTACAACATTTCTTTAAATCCCAAAAAATTTGTCTTCGCAGTAGAACAAGGTTTGCTCCTTGGATTCATTGTATCAAATGAAGGAATGATTATTGACCCTGACAGGACCCAAGTCATTTCGAAACTTTCCCCTCCCTCATCAAAAAAGTCCATGCAATCTTTCTTAGGACAGATAAACTTTGTTAGGATATTCGTCCCCAACTTTTCAGAAATGGTGAGACCATTAAAAAACTTAATAAAAAAGAATGTACATTACCATTGGGGACCTTTAGAAAGTCAGGATTTTGATTCAATAAAAAAGGCGATAATAGATGTTCCTTCTCTAATGAGCCCTGATTTTTCGCGAGACTTCACCCTTTACACGTTTGCCTCTAATCAATCTTATGTTGCTGTCCTAACTCAAAAGAACGCTAAAAATAACAAAGTCCCAATTGCCTTTATGAGCTTAGCCTTCAAGGGGGAAGATTTTAATTACCCAACAGTAGATCAACAAGCTTATTCTATTTTTAAATTAGTAAAACACTTCCGATCTTATCTATTGAAATATAGGACGAAAATCATTGTCCCTTACCTGGCTGTCAAAAATTTGTTAGTACAGAAAGAACTAGGCGAAAAAAGGGCAAACTGGGTCACATCCTTACAAGAATATGACATAGAAATCACCGCAGCACAAATTGTAAGAGGCCAAGGTTTATGCAAGTTGGTCACCGATTCAGTTGTAGGACAACAAAATGAAATTGATATGCTAAATCCAGATCAGCACTATCAAAATCAAATCTGTTGTGCACAAAACATTGTTAGTTCCTAGTATGACGACATCAAATTTTGTCTTGTACATGGATCAACTCCCCGTCACCTTGATCCAAAAAAAAGGAGAGAACTAAGATTAAAATATGCTTCTTTTCAGCTGATTAATGGTATTTTGTTTCGCCAAAATTTTGATGGAATACTTATGCGCTGTCTTGATAAAGATGGAGCAGAAAAAGTCTTATTGGAATTACATGCAGGGGAAGCTAGTGGGCATTTCGGTGGAGACACCACCGCCCATAAAGTATTAAGAGCAGGTTATTACTAGCCTACCCTTTTTAAATACACTCATGCCTTATGTTGCAAGTCTTTGATTTATCAAAAGGCATCCAGATGGATACAGAAACCATCATTCCCTTTGCAACCAGTTTCGGTAGACTCCCCTTTTCAGTAGTGGGGCCTGGATATTATAGGTCCAATCAATTCGGTATCCTCGCAGCAGCATAAATACATCATAACAGCCACAGATTATTTCACCAGGTGGTCCGAGGATGCCCCATTAAAAGATGTAAATACCAGCCAGGTAATATCCTTCTTGAATTCAAATATTCTCACTCGTTTCGATATCCTTGAATGCCTGGTATTTGACAATGCTTCTTATTTTTCGTCTCTTGAAATGAGTGATTTCGCTCTAGAAAAAGGAATTAAATTAAAGTACTCTGCTAGCTATTACCCCCAAGGCAATGGTTTGGCGGAATCAACTAATAAAAATCTGATCAAAATTATCAAGAGAACGGTCTCCAAAATCCATAAAAATTGGCATAACGCACTGTTAAATGCAATCTGGGCTGATAGAGTAACTCCTAAAACTACTATGGGTAACTCACCTTTCTTTCTCGTTTATGGCAGGGAAGCGATTCTTCCACCGCATGTCCTTCTTCCATCTCTGCAGTTATCGTAGAAGGTACAGGAAGAAGACTGCCCCCCTTGGAGAGTCGAATTAACTCTTTGTTAAAGTCAGAGGAAGTGAGAGATGAAGCAAAATGAAAATTGGATCAACATCAACTCATTGTTAAAAACTGGTCTGATTCCAATTCTGCCTCTGACAGAAATTTTGAGGTAGGTGACCTTGTCTTAAAATGGGACAAACCTCATGAGGGAAAAGGAGAGCATACTAAGTTTCAAAACTTGTGGTTGGGGACATTTTTAATTGTTGAGAAACTAGGTCCCAGTTCTTTTCGCTTATAGAATTTAGAGGGACAACTAGACACCTTCCTGGTGAATGGCCAAGCTCTAAAAAAGTACTTTGCCTGATGACGCTCCCATACACCCTTTGTAAATATTTTCTGTTTTGTTTTATTTGTTGTTTGTTTTTCTTTTCTGGTTTGTTTTGGTTTTCATTTCTACTTATCAGTCTTTCTTTTGAAACACATATGCCTACACCACGGGCTAGCTTAGACAAAAAAAACAGAAAACTTTTCACTCGAAAATGACTGCTGAAAGTTGTTAAAATATCAATTGTTGCATTTCTCTGAAATTGCAGCCATGTTGAAGATGACTTGTTGTTTAAAAAGTGTTTTCTTGGTTTCGATCTGCAATTGAAGGTATTCATGACCATCTATAAAAATCCTTTTTACGTTGTCCCGGTTCTTTAAGAGAAAAACTCAATAATGTCTCCCTATTCTTGAAAGTCAGTTTGATTAATAAATTATTTCTAGATCTTGATGAAGGACAACCAAATTTTTTTTTGAATGTCTACGACATATTAAGATGTGTTAAAAAACTAGAATTGTCAGCGCCACCCCGCTCTATTGAATGTCTTTAAAAAACCATAATATAAATTTTCAGAGAGCTATGGGAAGTGCTTGTAAACCCGCTGGGACACTGAACAGGTATGTTTGCAGCGGGTAAATGCATGCATGATGCGAAGATAACTTTGTTGGGGTACTGAACAGGCCCGCTGGCAGCGAAGCAATGCCAGGTAAAAGAAAATTCTTAGATATGGATTCTGTTTTGACCTTAAACGTCCTTCGTTCTGATCTATAATTTCTTGAAAGGATACAGATATCAGAGTGGGTTAATTGACATCCCTATCAAGGCTATGGATGCATGCTAGCAGCAGCGGCCCTGTCAACAGTATTGAAGATTTTAACTTTAACATCGTGGATCTCTTTTTCTAAGATTGTCATTAGTTTTCATCTCATTAAAACCAATAGTTGTCTGAAACTGGAATGCATTATAATTATTTGGGATGCTCAAACAACTATTCGGTTGTTTTCGATTCGAAGTTTTTTCTGATTATTCTAATCTGAACTCATTCATTTGGCAGAGATCACTGCTTCTCCCAACATGTTGCCATTGTTGGCAGTGGATATATAATTATAATTTTTATAAGATGCCTACACAGGGTCTATGAAATTTTATTACTCTTCATCAGTGTTTCTCTAAATGACAATCGTAAATCGTTGCATTTTACCTATCATCTTTGCATGCTTCGTTTTTATGACTGAAAGCATGAAAACTTGCAATTATCATTGTCATTTTGTTTTAAAATTTCATTTAAAGCATATTGTTTATTACAGAATTGCGATTTCTTGCTATGAGCATGTTTCTCTCATTGTTTGTGACCCTTTAGATTCTAAGAGAGCCTAAGAAACTTGTGGTTGTTTGAACGAAAGACCCCCATCAATTTATATTCGATTTTTGTATCGATTTTGGTTTGATGTTCGATCATATTTCTTTCATGAAACCTTTGGCTATTCAATTTTTGTAAACTCACCTATCTTTGCAATCAAACTTTGATGTGCACACTATGTTTTCAAGTACTTTGGTCCTAGCATGTACCCAATGCCAAGGTGGCATACATAGTACATAATGCCATTACTCCTGAGCATGGTCTCGGGCTTCACAAATTTGCTCACATGCATTGTGATAAACACTTTGCCCACCGTTGGAATTATCAGAGCATGCATTGATAAGGCTCGGGGCTATGGATCTGTGGCGTTTTTCCAAACCCTACCTGTGTATATCCTGTGTTAATAACCTTTCCATTCGACATGGCTCCAGTAGTAAGGGTCGAACCGAATGGCATCCAAACCCTGCTTTCGTATGATGATGCTAGGGAGGATTTGGAAAGGAATGGTTGGCATTTGTTCAACGAAAAATTTCATGGTTTTAACCTTCAGGTCCCTCAAGAGTTTGCCTTAACCTTTGATGGCTGTAGGGAAAATATCAGTGATGTGCAATTAGAAGTAATAGAAGATTTCTTAAGCCAAGCCATGAGATTGCTAGTAGTTGGTCATAAATGGTTCAAGAATGCGAAAGTGGAGGAGGTCCCTTGGACTTTACTATTTACCTCACGAAAAGTAACCAGTTGTGATCGAGGTAGGCCAATTTCATTTTTGAAACCTAGGTGGCATGATTTTCTTGTTGTAGTGAAGCAATTCATCACATGTGAGGGATGATTCAGACTTGTTTTCCTATATCATCTATGCCTACTTATGAGTTTTATTGGTTTTCCATTGAATATGCCTTGCTACCTGCTCAAAAGTCTATATAAAATGGGTAAATGGTTTAGGAAACAGAGGTCAAATTCGAGTTTATTTCATCATGGTATGATTAAAATCATCCTCATGCACCAGTTACAGTCACAAAATGATTGTTGGGATGCGTTCATTTCACGAAATGGTTTCAGTAACCATGAGTTGGGATAGGTAGATAAGCCGGTCATTATAGAAACCCTTGTGAACCCTATGGCCTCTTCTTAACCACTCCAAGCCTGTGATTTTTCCGCTAATAATGAACTCTCGAACTACCCTAATGTCATTCAACAGGACAGTCGACCAGTTACACATCCAAAGGATAACACAAAAACTGTTAAGAAACCTATAGGAAAGAAGCTAAAAGGAAATGTTGATGTCAATTTCAAGAACAAAAGAGCTGGTCATTTAATTTCTCGATGTGTTCGAAATAAAATGAAACCCCATGCAGACACAATCAACATGATTGAAGTGAGTGAAGATTCAGACTCATAAATTCATAAATCCCTGGCTGAAGAGGACCCCGTGTCATTTGGGCTATACCCTTACCGACCCTATGACTATGTTAACAATCTGCCCCATTGTCTAAAGGACAACCCAGAATTTCCTGGTATCCAGCTCTGCGATAAGTCTACCATTCGCATGGAGGATTCTTTGACCCATAATGTTGTTAGTGCTAATGCAAATTCTTTACAGTCACAGTGTGATGAGTGTCGATCGTGGATCGACAAGTACTATATTGATGTTCCACTGCTACAGTCACGACTCAAGTCTTTAAGAGACCAAGTTGATTGTTGAAAAATGAAAACAACAGACTTGAATCCATCATCCAAGGGAATGAGAAACAATTGAAAACTACAAGTCGTGTCATTTTCAAAAACGTAGAGGTAGCAACAACTATTGTTAATTCCAAAATTTCTTGATACGTTTTGATTCCATCATTTGAGGTATGATATTTTTAATTTTTAGCATGATTGTGTCGCTCTTAAGTTAGGATATTTGATTTGATTGAATAAACTATTTTTCTTATTAAGATTATTTTTTTTTGTTTATTTAATAAAATATGATTGCATTTGCTATTATAACTAGCTACAAAATCGCAAGATTCTGTAGCCAGTTAAGAAAATTCGAATTGTTTGATTTGATGACAGAAAACATATCTGAGATCTTATTTTCTTGTGTTTTCAGGATAATTAAGGAGCCCATGATTTCAAAGATGATATGAGACACTTTTTGAGATTTCCCAGCCTAATCAATTTTGTATTTTGAATAGTTAGAAATAGGTTGTTGTTAGTTTTTTGATATTTGGTGAATCGGGGTGGTTGCATCCCCCATATTTTTTGAAACAAATTTGATCTCAGGAACAGAAACTGTTATGTTTCCTGAGACCTATATAAACTTATCAGTTTGTAAAAAATGGATCATCTCAGCCTGGGACAAGAGTATGGGCGTTTTTTATGGCAGACTTGAATGAAACAATGTACACATTACAGCTTTAGCTTTTCTGTATGATGTTTTGATTCAGGTTATGTGTATGTCAATTTGATAATAGATGGTGATTGCTTTCCTCGTCGTGATTTATTACCATTTGACATGATTCATTTTATATGCTTCTCATATCTTATGTTTCAGATACAATATACATACAGTTATCGTCTATCCAATTTAAATTAGTAGATTCATCTCTAATTTATGTTGAATGTCTTCATGCAAGTTCTTACAAGAAGATTTATCTCATCGTAGCAATTTGCAAATCATATGATTACTGTAACTGTATCTATTCAATGTTCTGTTGTTATAATTCAATCTCCAACATTATCATTCCTCATTTATTAGGGGCAAATCTTAAGATCTGTAGCAGGTCTACTTCATCAGACAAAGGTGGTTGGATGTTCAACATTGAACAGACATTGGATGCAATAACAAGTTAGCCTGTTATTTGATTTCGTTAGTTTCTTGAATATAGAAGTTTCCTCTATATAAAAGGTTTTCTACTATCTATTATTTTCTGTTCAACGAGGAAGTTTAATGTGTGATGTCATGAGTGCATACAGTTAAGAAAACAAAACCAAAAAATTAGATAGTGTTTTTACTTGCTTTATTATTATTGCTAAAAGTAATCAATCTACATTTGATTTTTACGAGTTTAGATTAAAACTTATGTTTTGTATATATTGTATATAGAATCATCATACATATAATATTTAATTTGTACATATATATTTACTTAGATGTACATATAGTTTTTTAGTAATTGTTATTTATTAGATCATTGTTTTTCCTTTAGTTATTTTTCACTTTCTTTAGGACTTAGATCGGCCAATGGAGCCGCTAAACCCATCGGAGTGAATTAATCCAAATGGCTTGGGTTAATTAGACAACCCCGGACCAAATTCACTCCTCCAGTTGACGAGCGGTCAATTTCGCCTGTCAACAAATGGTGCTAGAAGGAGGGCCTGAAAACTATTAATGGCACGAGGAGGTCGTAAGACTCCTCCCCCACCTACCCGCTCACCTATAGTAACTAGAAGTCGTTCAGATGACAACATTGTCCCTCAAACAACAACCACATCAAATGATGATCTACGGATCATAGTTGAACGAGTAACTCCAAATTCCCCAGGTGGAGACATACAAGAGATTGTTTGTCAATCCCTCATAAGAATGCACAGTGCCTTAGCCTGTATCAGAAAACCAAGTCGACCTTTGAACCAACCATTAGACTTCTCTGATATTGGGAAAAACTCACAGGTATTGATCTTACCTTAAACCCTATGGATCCAGATCATATCCTCACTCCTGCAGCAGGAGGATCTGGTATTCCACCATCACCACCCCCTTCATCTCCTTCTTCTTTTGGAGAAGAATCCTTAGACCAAGGCAGTTCCTCGTCTCAGCCTTCGACACCACCCATGCCTATGGCCAATCCGAACAATCCTGCCAGACCCTGGATCGACCAAGATGCAGTGGCCATACCTGGGCCCCAACATCCTTTACCTAAACACCCGGAGAAATGGCTCCCTAAATTTGTCCCTGAGTCCAAACAGATCGTTGAAGATCACATCAAAAAGTTTATGCTAGCCATTAGGCTCCGTAGTGTTGAGCACGAAGACATAGTCTATAGATTGTTTCCCTACACCTTCGAAGGCAATGCCTCTACCTGGTACTTTTCCCAACAGCCCCACACCATCATGTCATGGGATAAATTTGAGTCTTGTTTCCTTGAGAAGTTCGGAGATGAAAAGTCTCTTGAAGTTCTAGTCATGAAACTTTCTAGTTTAAAAATGAACCCCAAAGAAAAGATAAAAGAGTTTAATCAAAGGCTCCTGACACTAAAGAACTGAATCCCCACGGATTCGATGCATGTCGAGAATCTTATTGTCGCATACTACATGAAAGCCTTACATCAAAACATAGCCATTTGGGTAAAGAGGTCCAAAAAAGCCACATTGATAGAAGCCTTCAAAGAGGCCAGTCAGATTGAGAAAGATATTCTCAGCTTAAAAGACAACACCAGTAACAAGATAGAGACTAGTTCATCCTCCAAGAAGAAAATTGAAATCCTTCCTAGACCTCCCCAAAACAAAGCTCAACCAGAAAGTTCGGATCTAGAAAACTTACAGAAAGTCATTCAGAAGTTATCCAATCAAGTTATAGATTTGAGAAGGTCGGTTGAAGGATCTTCTTCGAGCAAAGGACCTCACAAACCCCCTTTTAGGAAGCCTTTTCCCACAAACCGATCTAACTCAAATTCTGAAGTCCTAAATCTAGAAAGCCTACAATTTACTATTCAAACGATCCTAGAAGCACACGATAACTTGATTCCTCCCGATATTCCAAAAGAAGTAGTTGAGCAAGAGACAGTAGAAGAAGATGAATCCTCTCCGAACATTTTCCGGATAGCATTTTTCAAGCTAATTTCGAAACAGTACATCCTTGCAATTCTACAAGCAAGACAACAAATAAGCCTTCTTCTGAAATTACGACGACTTTTCCTCCAAAATAGTCTAAATCAATTGAGACTAAACAGAATTTAGTAAACCCAAGTTTAAATTCTAATTTGATTGAAGATGTAAAAAAAGATTAGGGATAACATTTTTGTTTACTAATTATTAAAATTCCCTTTCCTTTTGCAAAAGATGCTGCAGAATATTGCGGAGAACAACAAAAATAGCAATCCGAATAGCAGCAAAGGTGTTCAAAATAGCCCCAAAATTCCTCAGAAGGCCTCTGCCAAAACTACATCCGAGCCTCATGATAAAAGAGACCTTCTTGTAAATAGTGTAACAAATGTAGATAAACCAGTTTCTAAGGCTGCGATTAAAAAACAATAAACTTCTACTATTAATACTCGCAGAAATGTCCCCCCATTTTTGTTGACTTTTGAAATTTTCAAAAGGAATGTACATAACTGTATGGTAGATTTAGGTGCATCATCTAATGTAATGCCTTGGTCTGTCTGTCAAAAAATTAATTTCGAAGCTCAACTGTCCAGCTTGATCGAGCTAGTGTTAAAGTGATAGGCGAATTAAAAATTGTGCTTATAATATTGTCATCTAATCCTAAAGTCCATCAAGTGATTGATATCATTGTTGTAGATATCCCAGAAGTATAAGGTTTGTTTTTAAGTAGAGATTGGTCAGAACAATTACATGGCTATTTTGCAACGGATTGGTCTTACCTGTGGCTACCCAAGAACGGAAAGCCTAACAAAATCAAGGTAAATTGTGAACGTTATATGAAGTTCATGGTAACTGATTTAAATGATCCCAATGAACCATTCACTCCTTCTGCCAATTCGCCTGAAATACAGGGGATGGATACTTTTTTCGGTACTTTCATGGCCAAAACTTCTACCATCACTGACCCGGAACAACAATCTGAAATTATGACATGCACACAGTCAACATCCTTCTCTCAGCGGTCACATGCACCTGACAAAAATCAAATACGGTCTCTTTACTTTGATGGGTCAAAATCTAAGGAAGGAGTTGGTGCAGGGTGCATGCTCATTGATCCAGCAGGTAACAAGACCATGATTGCTTTCCGGTTAGAATTCAAATGTACAAACAACACGACCGAATATGAGGCACTCCTGTAAGGTCTCAGAAAAGCACTAGATTTGAACATTCAAAATTTGACTGTCTTTGGTGATTCGGAAATTGTGGTTAGACAGGTAAAAAATTCTATCCACTATTTATCTCCACACCTAAAAATCTATTAGACTGAGGTATGGAATTTGATGAACAAGTTTTCTGCATTTAACATAAATTCTATTCCTAGATTGAATAATTCTGAAGATGATTTGTTAGCTAATGTCGCTTCAAAACTTTTTCCTACAGAAGGCCTATCTCCGAATGAATTTTTCGTAGAACTATTGTTCAGACCATCCATCCCAGACAACATCATTAATTGGAGAGTCTTCGATGATGATCAACAGATCATAAGTTTTAAACATATGAAAGAAACTTTCCAGGGCACAGTGATCAATGAGGGTACCCATGACGATAATCTTCGTGACTTTAAGGTAATACTAGATACGAGATCCCGGAAATCTGCATCAGACATGGTAAACTCTATCCCGAAATATGTGGTTAGATTAGAAAAATTTTATGATCTTGATGATAAGTTCAGAAAATCAGTGAATTGTAAAACGAATAGTTCATCCTTGACACATGAAAAAGTAACTTTGGGATCTAAAGACAACCCACAGTGCATTAATTTAGGGTTGGGGTGTTCTGAGAAAGAAAAGGTAGCATTTATCAAGTTGTTTAAGGAATTCAAAGATGTTTTTGCCTGGATGTACGACAACCTAAAAACCTTTGATCCTAACATCATACAACACATTATTCCCATGAAACCCTAGACCCAACCTTTTCAACAAAAGTTAAGGAAAATTCACCCAAAACGTGAACCAATGGTCAAGAAGGAATTAAACAAACTCCTGAATGCTAAAATAATCTTCCCAGTAAGGCACACACAATGGGTGGCTAATCTTGTCCCTATCAAAAAGAAGAGTGGTGAAATCCAACTATGTGTCAATTTCCGAAATCTTAACCGAGCATCTGATAAAGACAACTACCCTGTCCCTCCCATGGAACAGATCCTTCAAAAGGTATCTGGTTCTGAAACATTATCCTTGTTGGATGGTTTTTTCGGGTATAACCAAGTTCTTATGTCTCCCTCAGACCAGCTCAAAACTACTTTCCGTACCCCATGGGTCACCTATGCTTATAGAAAGATGCCCTTTGGACTCATAAATGTCGGTGCCACTTTTCAGAGAGCGATGGATATCGATTTCCACGGCTTAATCAATCAATCTGTAGTAGTTTACCTGGATGATGTCAGTATCTTCTCAAAAAATAAAGAAGATCATCTAGCTCATTTAAGATCTGTTCTACAACGATGTCGTAAGTATGACATTTCTTCAATTCCCAAAAAATCTGTCTTCGCAGTAGAACAAGGTAAGCTCCTCAGATTCATTGTATCGAATGAAGGAATGATTATCGACCCTGAAAGGACCCAAGTCATTCTGAAACTTCCCCCTCCCTCGTCAAAAAAGTCCATGCAATCTTTCTTTGGACAAATAAACTTTGTTCGAAGATTCGTCCCCAACTTTTCAGAAATGGTGAGACCATTACAAAACTTAATAAAAAAGGATGTACAGTACCATTGGGGACCTTTAGAAAGTCAGGCTTTTGATTAAATAAAAAATGCCATAATAGACGCTCCTTCTCTAATGAGCCCTGATTTTTCGCGATATTTCACCCTCTACACATTTGCCTCTGATCGATCTTACGTTGTTGTCCTAACTCAAGAATTCATAAAATAACGAAGTCCCAATTGCCTTTCTGAGCTCATCCTTCAAGGGGGAAGAACTTGATTACCCAACAGTAGATCAGCAAGCTTATGCTATTTTTAAAGAAGTAAAACACTTCTGATCTTATCTGTTGAAGTCTAGGACAAAAATCATTGTCCCTTAGCCAGCTGTCAGAAATTTGTTAGTACAGAAAGAACTAGGCGAAAAAAGGGAAAACTGGGTCACATCCTTACAAGAATATGACATAGAAATCACCCCAGCACAAATTTTAAGAGGCCAAGGTTTATGCAATTTGGTCATTGATTCAGCTGTAGGACAACAAAATGAAACTGATATGTTAAATCCATATCAGCACTATCAAAATCAAATCTGTTGTGCACAAAACATTGTTAGTTCCTGGTACGACGACATCAAATTTTGTCTTGTACACGGATCATCTCCCCGTCACCTTGATCCCAAAAAAATGAGAGCACTATGATTAAAATCTGCTTCTTTCAGTTGATTAATGGTATTTTGTTTTGCCAAAATTTTGATGGAATACTTATGCGTTGTCTTGAAAAAGATGAAGCAGAAAAAGTCTTATTGGAATTACATGTAGTGGAAGATGGTGGGCATTTAGATGGAGACACCACTACCCATAAAGTATTAAGAGAAGGTTATTACTGGCCTACCCTTTTTAAAGACGCTCATGCCTTATGTCGCAAGTGTGTGATTTGTCAAAAGGCATCCAGACGGATACAAAAGCCATCATTCCCTTTGCAACCAGTTTCGCTAGACTCCCCTTTTTAGCAGTGGGGCCTGGATATTATAGGCCCAATCAATCTGGTATCCTTGTAACAGCATAAATACATCATAATAGCCACAGATTATATCACCAGGTGGTTCGAGGCTACCCCATTAAAAGCTATAAATACCAGCCAGGTAATATCCTTCTTGAATTCAAATATTATCACTCATTTTGGTATCCCTGAATGCCTGGTATTCGACAATGCTTCTTATTTTTTGTCTCTTGAAATGAGTGATTTCGCTCTAGAAAAAGGAATTAAATTAAAGCACTCTGGTAGCTATTACCCCCAAGTCAATGGTTTGGTGGAATCAACTAATAAAAATCTGATCAAAATTATTAAGAGAACGGTCTCCGAAAACCATAAAAATTGGCATAACGCACTGTTAAACGCAATCTGGGCTGATAGAGTAACTCCTAAAACTATTGTGGGTAACTCACCTTTCTTTCTCGTTTACGGCAGGGAAGAGATTCTTCCACCGCCTGTCCTTCTTCCATCTCTGCAGTTATTGCAGAAGCTACAGGAAGAATATTGTCCCCCCTTGGATAGTCGAATTAACGCTTTGTTAAAGTTAGAGGAAGTGAGAGCTCAAGAAAAAAAAAATTGGATCAATATCAACTAATTGTTAAAAATTGGTTTGATTCCAATTCTACCTTTGACAGAAATTTTGAGGTAGGTGACCTTGTCCTAAAATGGGACAAACCTCATGAGGGAAAAGGAGAGCATACTAAGTTTCAGAACTTGTGGTTGGGGCCATTTTTAATTGCTGAGAAACTAGGTCCCAGTTCCTTTCACTTACAGAATTTAGAGGGACAACCAGACACCTTTCCCGTGAATGGCCAAGCTCTAAAAAAGTACTTTGCCTGATGACGCTCCCATACACCCTTTGTAAATATTTTCTGTTTTGTTTTATTTGCTATTTGTTTTTCTTTTCTAGTTTATTTTGGTTTTCATTTCTGATTATCGATCTTTCTTTTGAAACGCATATGCCTGCACCATGGGCTAGCTTAGACAAAGAAAACAAAAAAATTTCTTCTCGAAAATGACTACTGAAAGTTGTTAAAACATCAATTGTTGTATTTCTCTGAAATTGCATCCCTGTTGAAGATGACTTGTTGTTTAAAAAGTGTTTTCTTGGTTTTGATTTGCAATTGAAGGTATTCATGACCATCTATAAAAATCCTTTTTACGTTGTCCTAGTTCTTTAAGAGAACAACTCAATGATGTCTCCCTGTTCTATAAAGTCAGTTTTATTAATAAACTATTTCTAGATCTTGATGAAGGACAACTAAAAAAAAATTTCAAGGTCTACGACATATTAAGATGTGTTAAAAAACTAGAATTTTCAGCGTCACCCCGCTCTATTGAACATCTTTAAAAAACCATAATATAAATTTTCAAAGAGTTGTGGGAAGTGCTTGTAAACCTGTCGGGACACTAAACAGGTCTGCTGGCAATGGTTAAATGCATGCATGATGCCAAGATAACTTCGTCGGGGTACTGAACAAGCCCGCTGGCAATGAAGCAATGTCAGGTAAAATAAAGTTCTTAGATATGGATTCTGTTTTGACCTTAAACATCCTTCATTCTAATCTGGAATTTCTTGATAGGATAAAGATATCAGAGTGGATTAATTGACATCCCTGTCGAGGCTATGGACACTTGCTAGCAACAGTGGCCCTGTCAACAGTATTGAATATTTTAACTTTAACATCGTGGCTCTCTTTTGCTAAGATTGTCATCATTTTTCGTCTCTTTAAAAATAACAATTGTTTGAAATTGGAATCCATTATAATTATTTGGGATGCTCAAACAACTTTTCAGTTGTTTTTGATTCAAAGTTTTTTCTGATTATTCTAATCTATATGTGTTCATTTTTCAGAGATAACTGCCTCCCCCAGCATGTCACCATTGTTGGCAGTGAATATATAATTATCATTTTTATAAGCTGCCTACACAGGGTCTATGAAATTGTATTACTCTTCATAAGCGTTTCTCTAAACGATAGTCATAAATCGTCGCATTTTACCTATCATCTATTCATTCTTTGTTTTCATGACTGAAAGTAGGAAAACTTGCAATTATTGTTGTCATTCTGTTTTAAAATTTCATTTAAAGAATATTTTTTATTACAGAATTGCGATTTCTTGCTATGAGCATGTTGCTCTCATTGTTTGTGACCCTTTCGATTCTAAGAGTGCCTAAGAAACTTGTGGTTGTTTGAAAGAAACACCCCCATCAATTTATATTCAATTTTTGTATCGATTTTGGTTTGATGTTCGATCATATTTCTTTCATGAAACCTTTGGCTATTCAATTTTTGTAAACTCACCTATCTTTGCAATCAAACTTTGATGCGCACACTATGTTTTCAAGTACTCTGGTCCTAGCATGTACCCAATGCCAAGGTGGCATATGTAGTATAGAATGCCATTACTCTTGAGCATGGTCTCGGGCTTCATGAATTTGCTCACATGCGTTGAAATAAACACTTTGCCCACCGTTTGAATTATCACAACATGCATTGATAAGGCTTAGGGCTATGCCTCTGTGGTGTTTTTCCAAACCCTACCTATGTATCCTGTGTTAATAACCCATCCATTCGGCATGGCTCTAGTAGTAAGGGTCGAATTGAATGGCATCCAAACCCTTCTTTCATATGATAACGCTAGGGAGTTTTTGGAAAGGAATGGTTGGAATTTGTTCATCGAAAAATTTCAGGGTTTTAACCTTCAGGTCGCTCAAGAGTTTCCCTTAACCTTTGATGGTTGTAGGGAAAAGATCGGTGATGTGCAATTAGAAGTAATAAAAGATTTCTTAAGCCAAGCCATAGAATTTCCAGCAGTTGGTCAGAAATGGTTCAAGAATGCGAAAGTGGAGGAGGTCCCTTGGACTTTACTGTTTACCTCACGAAAAATAACCAGTTGTGATCGAGGTATGCCAATTTCGTTTTTGAAACCTAGGTGGCATGATTTACTTGTTGCAGTGAAGCAATTCATCACATGTGAGGGATGATTCAGACTTGTTTTCCTATATCATCTATGCCTGCTTATGAGTTTTATTGGTTTTCTGTTGAATATGCCTTACTACCTGCTCATAAGTATGTATAAAATGGGTAAATGGTTTAGGAAACAGAGGTCAGATTCAAGTTTATTCATCATGGTCTGATTAAAATCATCCTCATGCACCAGTTATAGTCACAAAATGATTGTTGGGATGCGTTCATTTCACGAAATGGTTTTGGTAACCATGGGTTGGGACAGGTAGATAAGTCGATCATTGTAGAAACCCTTATGAACCCTACGGCCTCTTCTCCACCACTCCAAGCCTTTGATTTTTCCCCTAATAACGAACCCTCGAACTACCCTAATGTCATTGAATAGGACAGTCGACCGGTTACACATCCAAAGGATAGCACAAAAACTGTTAAGAAACCTACAGGAAAGAAGCTAAAAGGCAGTGTTGATGTCAATTTCAAGAACAAAAGAGCTGGTCATTTAATTTCTCGATGTGTTTGAAATAAAATGAAACCCCGTGTAGACACAATCAACACGATTGAAGTGAATGAAGATTCAGACTCAGAAATTCATAAATTCCTAGTTGAAGAGGACCCCGTGTCATTCGGGCTATACCCTGACCGACCCTATGACTATGTTAACAATCTTCCTCCTTGTCTAAAGGACAACCCAAAATTTCCTGGTATCCATCTCTGTGATAATTCTACCATTCGCATGGAGGATTCTCCGACCCATAATTTTGTTAGTGCTAATGCAAATTCCTTATAGTCACAGTGTGATGAGTGTTGATCGTGGATCGACATGTACTATACTGATGTTCCACTACTACAGTCACGACTCAAGTCTTTAAGAGACCAAGTTGATATGTTGACAAATGAAAACAACAGACTTGAATCCATCATCTAAGGGAAGGATAAACAATTGAAAACTACAAGTCATGTCATTTTCAAAAATGTAGAGGCAGCAACAACTATCGTTAATTCCAAAATTTCTTGATACGTTTTGATTCCATGATTTGAGGTATGATATTTTTAATTTTTAGCATGATTGTGTCACTCTTAAGTTAGGATATTCGATTTGATTGAATAAACTATTTTTGTTATTAAGATTAGTCTGTTTTGTTTATTTAATAAAATATGATTGCATTTGCTATTATAACTAGCTACAAAATTGCAAGATTCTGTAGCCAGTTAAGAAAATTCGAATTGTTTGATTTGATGACAGAAAACATATCTGAGATCTTCTTATTTTCTTGTGTTTTTAGGATAATTAAGGAGCCCATGATTTCAAATATGATATGAGACACTTTTTGAGATCTCCCAGCCTAATCAATTTTGTATTTTGAATAGTTAGAAATAGGCTGTTGTTAGTTTTTTGATATTTGGTGAATCAGGGTGGTTGCATCCCCCATATTTTTTGAAACAAATTTGATCTCAGGAACAGAAACAGTTATGTTTCCTGAGATCTATATAAACTTATCATTTTGTAAACAATGGATCATCTCAGCCTGGGGCAAGAGTATGAGTGTTTTTTTATCGCAGACTTGGATGAAACAGAGTACACGTTACAGCTTTAGCTTTTCTGTATGATGTTTTGATTCAAGTTATGTGTATGTCAATTTTATAATACATGGTGATTGCTTTCGTCGTCGTGATTTATTACCATTTGACATGATTCATTTTATATGCTACTCATATCTTATGTTTCAGATACAATATACATACAGTTATCATCTATCCAATTTAAATTAGTAGATTCATCTCTAATTTATGTTGAATGTCTGCATGCAAGTTCTTACAGGAAGATTTATCTCGTCGTAGCAATTTGCAAATCATATGATTACTGTAACTGTATCTATTCAATCTTCTGTTGTCTTAATTCATTCTCCAACATTATCTTTCCTCATTTATTAGGGGCAAATCTTAAGATCTGTAGCAGGTTTACTTCATCAGACAAAGGTGGTTGGATGTTCAACATCGAACAGACATTGGATGCAATAACAGGTTAGCCTGTTATTTGATTTCGTTAGTTTCCTGAATATAGAAGTTTCCTCTATATAAAACGTTTTCTACTATCTATTATTTTCTATTCAA
>JASDQU010244013.1:52265-63696 GCA_032191745.1 Picea mariana | reverse complement strand
GATCTAACCAACGTATCGAAGAATACATACAATGAAAAATATTCTGTAAGTTGGATTTGCATTAAGGGAGAACGAAATGAGATATGCACAAAAATACAACAAATAGTACAAATGAATAAAATAGCAAACACAATTCCCATAGAATTCACAATAATCATGACATCACATTCCATTGTATATTTAAAGGATTTTTTTCACCTTGATTATATATATGATAAAGTGAGAGAAGAATAGTTCCTATGATCTATGTGGAATAAATTGATTTAAATTTACAAAATGTTTCATTTACATTGATTATATATGATAGAGTGAGAGAAGAATACTTCTCATGATCCATGTGGGATGAATTGATCTAAATTTACAAAATGTCATAGGTTGTAAAGTCACTTCCACTTATAAACATTTGAATATTTTAATTTTGATGGTTATGTTGTGAAAGTTTTGGAAAAATATTTATGTGGAAAAAGTATATCATCATAAACTTAACAAATATTTATAATAATGATTTTTTTTAATATTTTTTTAAATTATTTTATTTTACTAAAAAATCCATTTGTAAAGAATAAATTATTATTCTATGGGAGAGTAAAAAAGGACAAAATCACAAGAGTAAATATTGTACACTAGGACAAGTGTAAATTTACTCTCAAAGTTATACAATGTCAAGGATTTTTAGGAAATAATGATTTATACTTTGGGATAACATAAACACGTAATATTGGTTGTTGTGGCCTATAGTTAGGAGGAACTAATTATCTACTCAATTTGTTTCCAATTTGTGGAAAAACCCAAATATGTACAGTAATTTTATTTATTTCTATAGTGAATAACTTTCTCAGTTTTCTCATTAATTCAATATAAAATATTTGCTGAGATTATAGATTCTATTTTGAATGTAACTCATACTAATGAAGAATATTAAAGACTATAGTCTAAATTTGAAATAAAATAATAATTTTTTTTTATGCAACTTATAAAAAAGAGAGGATAATGGAAATGAAATATTAATTTACTTGCAAAATATTATATATTATGGAATACACTCTCTATTATAGAAAGAAAGAAAATAAATGAAATATTAGTTTGTGAAGTAGCATTTGTTCATATGAAAAACCTTTAATCGAAAAAAAATATATTGAATGCACCCTACACAAAGCTAAGGTGTAACAAAGCTTTTTTTACTACATTTTTATTTGCAAAGATTATTTTCAAGATATAAGTATAGTGGTGATAGACAAAAGAATGTCCCTAATTAGATATCAATATTGAACGGTATGATATTTAAATACAAACTTTTGTACATAAAACTAGTAAGCATAGTGTTTTTAACCAGTGATTGAGTATATAATAAATTTTATATTTGGAAATCTATATTTATATTTCTAGTCATTGAAATTTGGTTTTGAGTTTTTTTAGAATTTCTAGAGGGTTAGAGTAGGGTATGTATATCTTCATAAACTTTATCAGTTGGAAGGAATCTCATACATTAATTTGGTGTAGCTTAGTCGTGACCTTAAAAATATATTATTATTATTATTATATGAAAATATAAGTTGGAGTTCTGAATTAAATCCCCATAAAATGTTCTTGTCCATAAGATAATGATTTATTTAATTCACTATGTAACCTGGAATAGTAATAATGAGTTTTTTATAGCATTTAAAAATGTGAAACTTATCAAAACAAAGTTTCTTGCCTCAACCCGACTACTCATGGGGATGATAGGAGCAGACCCTTTGTATTCTCTTAGATTGACCTGTTATGTATGACCCATCAACATAGGATGACTATGGGTTTCCATACAAACCAAACCATAAACACAATTACTAAAGCCAAATGGATTCTCATTACAAGACTACATACTTATGTGTTAAGTATGTGCACACTACAACAAATAGTTTACCAGGAGAAAACGAAGTAAACAATCCCAACACGATTTTGATGGGAATGATAATCCAAATTGGGCATGACCTGCATATCAACGCAATGAAGAATAACTCATATATACAATATTAAAAAAAAAATTAAAAGAATTCTTGTAATTTCTAAACAACAGGAATATTAGCTTACATAACCGTGATAATGGCGATGGCAGAAATAGTCTGTATACAAACAAAACACATGATACTAAACCCTTTGCATCTTAGATAAAAACAAACATAGGGTTCCTTCATTGTGTAACGATAACAATGCATCATTTATATATAGTATGCGTTCATCTCAAAGTTTTATACAAGTCTAAAGACTAGAGTTCAGAAGGTTCTTTCCTGGTCGCGAATGATGGGACCAATCGTTAAAGGTGATTACACTTCATTACGATCCTTGCTCGACATACAGACACCCATCCTAACGAGGCCTTGGTATCGTTAACTAGCAAGGTAAAAGCTATGGTGGGTCGTTATGGCATACTGGGTGACAAATCAGACTTGCACTACGGATTTTACGACTTGATACTGGTTCTTCCTCTCATTTAAAAGGTTGTCAGACATTAAAAACCGTTACTTACCGCGTACTCTGGGTTCTGACGTTCCAGGGATATCACCCAATATCTACCCGAGTTTGATGAGGAAACATGTAGGTCTATTTCCTTCAAGGGTCGTCGTTGTCTCTATAATCCTCTCACTTGATATTTTGGTTTACCTAAATTGAAATCCGACTGTGTTCTGTGAGGAACTACTCATAGATCTATGTCCTTTAAAAGGTTTGTTACTGTCTCTGTAATTTCCTTCACTTGATATTTTGATTTCCCTAAAAAGAAATATGGTTGTGTATGATGAGGAAATACTCGTAGATCTATCTCCTTTAAAGGGGTTGTTGATGTCTCTATAGTTAGACTTATAATTGGTTTTGGATGCTTATTCTATGTTACCATTCCTCACGAATATTTTGGTATTTAGTCCCTATACTAGCATTTATATGTACTTATTAGTAACTGCTTATCCTAAATACCCTATGTGATTCTTACCTTTGTAATAGCATAGTATATACTCTCTGTAAATGTTCTTTGAATTACTCTCTATAATTTTAACTCTGTATAGCACTGGTAAAACCGTAAATGCTCCTCAATAATTGTTCTTTGAATTACTCTCGATAATTTTAATTATATTCAGCACTGGTAAATGGTTCACTGTAACTATTCTTTATAATTACTCACTGAAATTGTAACTCTGTATGGGATTTTGCGGTAACTAAACTTTGCCATTAATCTCTGTAATTTTTTATTGGTTTAAGTTTATGGATATGTGTTTTGATGATGGGTCCTTTTTCTTGCGAGGGAACCCACCAGATTATTGTGCCCCCACTCCTCCTCTCGAGTTGCAGACTTCACTTCGTAAGGATCGAAGGGGCGGTCAGTCCCGAGATAAGTACATTCCCTTTCTCGTCTTGATTTAACTTATTCCCTTCAATTATAATATGATGGTATCGTAATCCTATCCTGGTTTCTTTTGCAGGTTGGACTCGGATGTCGCGATTCCGTGAAGGAAGAACACCCATCTTGGAAAAGGTACTTCGGGTTCTACTACAGCCTGCTCTCTTGCTGAGAATTTCTTCCACAGTTCGAACCAGTGGTTTGCATTCGCTTACCTCTGATATAGACAATCAATGTTGTTTAAATATTCTTTGAATGTTTTGAAAGTTTTATTCGAGCATGTATAATCCAGAAAACTATAGTGGCTCTGTATACAACAGAGACCTATCAATTTGCATAGATGAATTTGGTCATAATGATCTCTGATATTTATTGTATTAGATATTCATTTTCATTAATGTATATAAACACTCATGTATATAGGACTTTTAAATCACTTATTTTTTTACTCCATTAAGATCGCATGATTCTTTATTCCATCAGTTCAAATTATATAAGAAGAAGTAAAACTACACAGTTTACTTATTTTGCTTTGATACAATATGTTTACGATGGTTTCACTTGTTTCTTTTCTTATTTTGCTTTGATACAATATGTTTACGATGGTTTCACTTGTTTCTTTTCTGAAATAGTTTATTTTGTGTGTGGTAATTTAAGAAGTAGGAAAATCAATAAATCTACTACAACTAGGAGGCGTACCCATACAAATTAATATATATATATATATATATATATATATATATATATATATATATAATCACTTTATAAAAAGAAATACTAACCAGTATTTTAAATAGTGGACAATTCCACAAATCTATCAAAGCTACGAGGCACACATACATAGATTATCATTCATATACATATATAGCATCAACTATATAACACTTCAGAAAATGAAAGTACATAGCTAAGATACATATCTAAGCAATCAATGTTGGAAAAACAAATGGAACAACCACGCTCCACCCAACCGTAGATACATAACAACCATATCACTCTTTAGCCATTGTCTCACTGAAAGTTCAGAAAAATGTTTGCCTCACACCAGATGTGTCCATAACAATAAATCAATTTATTTCTCCAACATACTAAGCAACGTCATGCCTCCCACATATGTTGTTTTTATCTCATGCCTAGGTATTTCCATTATTTTTTCTCCTTGGGAAATTCACATCTTTACAAATCCCTGATTTTTAGGGACAACTAGTGACAGAACTCAACTTCTGACACTTGTAAAAATCAACTTTGAGTTAACTCAACCCTGTTCCCCACTCATGGAGTTATAGTGAGCTATTTTTAACCTGGTTATTCCATTTATTCTCCAGCATTAAATTTATTAAAAATGTGTGTCTCATACATGTGTCTATCAAAAGAGAATAGTTGAAAAGTCAAACTTTTGTCCAACGATCATAAAATCATAATTACATACTTCAAAAATCCAAAATTCGAATTTCCAAAAATTAAAATTTATTTTGAGAATAACAACTTTGAAATAATTTAATTTTGCATAATTCGAGGATATCATACTAAGAGTTCAAAGGCTAACCATGCAATTGTTAAACATAAGAGGAAATAGGATTTTGTATGGTAACCATGAAATCGATGTTATAAACATATGAAGAGTATTATCCTATTGAACTCATAACTTCTAACGATTAAAGACAAAATACCTATTTTTTGTAATTGGATAAGAAAGGTGAATAAGGAGATGATATGTTGAAGCTAAAAGAAGATAATTGTAATACCTGAATTGATAAAATCCCTTGATAATATGTTGGCGTTAATGTTGAACCTTGGCATAAGGTATCAATAAGTATCTATCATTTCTCGTAGTGCCATAATCATTAGATGAAATAACAAATAAAAGATGGAGAAAATGATTAAACAAGTTCTCACAATAACCATTAGTAGGAATAAATGAACAAAACATGTTAATACACTTGTATGTATTTTTTTTAAATAAAACAAAAATTGGAAGAGGTGGTGTTACAAATGGTTTCGGAGCACGGTTCAAAAATTACATCCTTATGGGTTCAAAGTGAGCAAAATTTTTTCTTAACAAAACATATGCATCTACAAATATTTTAAGATAAAATAATTGATGTCAATTATGTTTTGCACATATCATAATCGAATAACCAACATGGTTGAAGAACCTAGTAAAACAACATCAAGTGAACCACAAATGTATGTGGAAACAAATAGTGAAAAACCATGGGATAACTCAATAGGATTGTTAGAAACCATGCATAGAATAAATGCATAATTATAGAATATCAAAGAAGATAATGAAAATATACTTAAGGCTAGTAAAGAATAATAAGATTTGAATGAAATCCTACTTAAAAAAATGAATGATATGAAACAGTTCAAAAATGTAGGACAAACTTCCAACAATGTTAAAAAGAAATTATCCAATGAAGAGTCACACAAGTCTAGAGACCATACAATGTTTAGTGATAAAACAAAGTTGTTAACTGAAGGAGTTAGTTAGGATAACTCTGAAGCAAAAACCTTATAGAGGAATGCACCCAAAACCAAGAAAAGAAAACGACATGAAGATGGATTGTTTGGTGAGTTTAAAAATATCATACCACCTATTTTTGAGGGTGAGTATGAGGGAGAATAAGCTTGGCTTCTGAACATGGGTAAATATTTCCAAATATAGAATTACCTAAGAAATTCGAGGGACAGGTTAGCTATGTACCAACTGAATGGTAAAAAATCCATTTGGTTCAAGAATACTTAATAAGATCAAAAGTAGTGAGTTAAATTGGAAATTATTCAAGAAATACTTCAAACAAAAGTATCTAATAGAACAATACTATGATGAAAAGGCTTAAGAGTGTCACGATCTTAAGCTAGGAAATATGACTATTTAAGACTTTGTTACTAAGTTTGTAAATATGATGAGATATGTACCATACTCTAGAGAGGAGAAGAAAAATGTTCATCGATTAATGAGTTTTTTTCCTCGAGCATACAACAATAAAATTGAGTTTCTTGATCCAAAGATGATGGATGAAGTAATAAGGCACACCAAGCTATGTTTCACTCAATTTAAACAAAGGTACGAAAATACAAAAAAAATGGAAAAATAGGAACAAGGACAAGTTTGATCCTAGGAAGAAACAATTTAACCATCCTCGACAACCATCACATAGTGCATCGATTAAGAGAAACAGATTCAATAGACAACAAAGTGTATCAGTATATAACAATAAAAGACCTACAAATTTAGTAAATAAGATAGCTTGACCACATCTACAACATTGGGGTTGCAAAGAACCCAACTTATACCAAGATTGTCCTCTAAATAAAAATAGAAATTAGACATTACATAATATAAAGGAAGAAACACCAGTAAATGGCATTGCTAGAAGTATTCATAAGATCAATGCTTCCTTGGAAAATCGACATGATGACCATCAATCCTCCATGGCGGAGGTAGAAGGTACAATTAATCAGAAACTGTATCCATTTTAATAGACCCTGATGCAATTCTAAGTTATATTTAACCTACAGTAGTAGAAAGTTGTAAACTGGATAAAATCAAACATAAGAAGTCTTGGTTATTTCAATTAGCTACAAGAAGAAAACAAAAAGTGGTTGAGTTGGTAAAAGATTGTAAAACAATTATGGATGGCATGGAAACTAAGGTAGATCTAAATATTTTACCCTTAGGATCTTATGACTTACTCATAAACATGGAATGGATGGAAAAAACAATTGTTGTTATAAATTGTCAAGGAATTTTTTTTAGTTGTTTAGATGATTCTAGAAAAGGTAGAACAATGAAAGAATTACCCCGAGGAGTGCTAATAAGATAAATATTTACCTTACAACTAAAATTAAATACAAGGAAAGGTTGTGATATCTACATTTTGCATGTATCTAAAAATTTTGATAAAATGAACAAGAGCTTGTTAACAAACGATCCAATACTAAAAAAGTTCCAGAATGTGTTTCGAGAAGAAATTCAAGGATTACCTCCTAGAAGGCACATAGATTTCCCCATAGACTTAGTACCCGGATCCGCACTAGTGTCTAAGGTACCATATCAAATGCCTATTCTAGAACTAACTGAACTTAGGATGCATCTTCGAGAGATTATGGATAAGCAATATATTAAACCTAGTGTGTCTCCGTGGGAAGCACTGGTTTTGTTTCTAAAAAAGAAATATGGAACTTTTAGATTGTGCATTGATTACCGACAACTTAATGAGATAGCAATTAAGAACAAGTATCATTTACCTCACATTTATGACTTATTTGATTAATTCAGGGGAGCTAAGGTCTTTTCAAAGATATAATTACAGTTAGGATACCATCTTGTTAGGATTAAAGAAGAAGACATTTATAAAATTTCTTTTCGAACTAGATATGGCCACTATGAGTTTGTAGTGGTACTTTTTCATTAAACAAATACACCTGCTGCATTTATGTTGTTAATGAACAATGTGTTGAGAAAATATCTAGACAAGATTGTAATTGTGTTCATTGATGATATATTTATTTATTCAAAGAACAAAGAGGAACATGAAGAATGCTTAAGACTGGTCTGGTAAATACTTAGGGAGCACCAACTATATGAAAATTTCAGTAAATGTGATATTTATCAAGACAAAGTGCAGTATTTGGGGCATGCAATTTTAGGAGAAGGGATTTCATTTGAACTTGAAAAGTTCAAGGTAATCTTAGATTAGCCAGTACCAAAGGATGTGCCAGATATTTGATCCTTCATGGGAATCATAGGGTATTATTGTAGGTTCATAGGCGTTTTAAAAAATGGCCTATTAAATAACCTCGTTGCCTAAAAAGGGATCGGGTTTAAATGGACTCAGAAATGTCAAGAGAGTTTTGAAAAGATAACACAATTGTTAACAACAACACTTATCTTGAAGATTACAGACCCACATAAAGAATTTGTGGTATGTATTGATGCTTCATTAGAAGGATCGGGATGTGTATTGTTACAAGACAACCATGTGATTACTTATGAATCACAAGAGATGAAACTTCATGAAAATAACAATGCAATGCATGATTTAGAATTAATTGCTATTGAGCATGCTTTACAAATGTGGCCACACTACTTGTTGAGTAGGATATTTATGTCAGAAACTAATAATATCAACCTTAAGTATCTTTTTTATTAGACTAAATTAAATGTAAGACAAGTAAGATTATTAGCTTTCCTAAGTGAGTACGATTTTGAGATCCATCATATTAAAGGGAAGGAAAACAAGATAGCAGATGCACTTAGCAGAAAACTAAATACAATTTTCAACAGTAACATACAAATTGATTTGAAACAAAGAATTAATTTAGCAGTTGAAAGTGATGGAAATTATAGGAAATTATAGGGAAAACTTCATAATAGTAAGTCAAATGAGGTAGAACAAAAATTAAGATGCAATGAAGAATTTCTAGTACAATATAAAGGTAGAATTTATGTTACAAACAACACATAATTGAAAATTTTGATATTAGCTGAAGTACATGAGAAACCTTGTTCAAGTCACCTAGGTTATCAAAAGACTATAACAACTTTGAAGAAATAATATTTTTTTCCTCGGATGAAAAAAAAAAGTAGTTGAATATCTTGTGAGGTGCCTTGATTCCCAACAAGTTAAAGCTGAGCATCATCATCTAGTTGGACTGTTGCAACCAATAGCCATTCTTGAGTGGAAATGGGAAGTGATTAGTATGGATTTCATTATAGGACTACCTACGACTAAGAAGCAAAATGGTTATATAATGGTAGTGATAGATAAACTCACTAAAGTTGCACACTTTATTCCAGTGAAGTCGACATAAAAAAAAATAAAAAATGCACAAATTTTCAAGAGGGAAATTTTCAGAATGCATGGTTTACCCAAACCTATCATTTCAAATAGGGATACAAAGTTCACTTAGAGTTTCTAGAAGACATTGTTTAGTGGTTTGGACACCCAACTAAATTTCATCACTATTTGTTAGATCAAAATGACTTTGAATTGTAGAGGATATGTTGTGGATGTATGTGATGGATTTCCCCACAAATTCTTGAGGAGACAACTTGGGAAATGGAAGAAGTCATGAGAAAGTCTTATCCATTCATTCTCTAGAGATAAGATGCTTATATTGGAACTTTGAGAACAATGTTCAATTCAAGGGGGGGGAGTATGTATTGTCCCTCCACTTATAAGCATTTGAAAATTTTAATTTTGATGGTTATTTTGTAAAAGTTTTGGAAGACAAAATTATGTGGAAAAATTGTATCATCATAAAAATTGATAATGAAGAATATTTTTTGTAAATATTATATTATTTTATTTTATTTTATGAGAAAAAAACTAATTAGAGAATCGAGTTATAAAGAGTAAATCATTATTCCATGGGAGAGTGAAAATAGAAAAAACCACTAGAGTAAACAGTATCCATGAGGGCAAGTTTAAACCTAGGATGTGAGGGAATAAGCTAGCAAAAAAATAGGCCAAGAAGATTCCCTAGGGTTAGGGATGAGGATAAATTGGAAAAATACCTAGGAAAGCTATTTTTATTCTTGGTAACACAAGAAAAGACATGTGCAGAGGAATCAAGATGCTTCTGAGTACTTGTGAGGAGAATTAGATTTTGATGGTTCTCAGCAAGAGTCACACTCTAAAATTTTTTGTTAAGGTATGGAATAATGATTTAGACTCGGGTGTGACATGAAAAAGTAATCTTGGCCGTTTTGCTTCTGAGTACTTGTGAGGAGAATTAGATTTTGATGGTTCTCAGCAAAAGTCAAACTCTAAGATTTTTTGTTAAGGTATGGAATAATGATTTAGACTCGGGTGTGACATGAAAAAGTAATCTTGGCCATTTTGCTTCTGAGTACTTGTGAGGAGAATTAGATTTTGATGGTTCTGAGAAAGAGTCAAACTCTGATATTTTTGGTTAAGGTATGGAATAATGATTTAAACTCAGGTGTGACATGAACAAGTAATCTTGGCTGTTCTAGTCTATGGCTGGGAAGAACTTCTTCTCTATTCAGTTTGTTTCTAGTTTGTGAAGCAAACCCACATATACATTCTAATTTTATTTATTTCTATATTGAGTAATTTTCTCATTGATTCAATATAAAATATTTGCTAAAATTATATAGATTCTATTATGGATGTAATATGTTATAGTATCAATTTACTTATTGATTTTTTTTTTAATTTTCCTTTCTTTTAAGAGATAGGAATGAAGAATATTACATAGTTTGAGTTTAATATATTTTTCTTTTAACAGTTATATAAAGAAAGAATAGTAAAAATGAAATATTAATTTGCTTGTAGAATATTATATATTCTATAATACATTGTCTCTTTTATTATAGAAAGAAAGAAAATAAATCAAATATTAGTTTGTGAACTAGCATTTGTTGATATGAGGAAGCTTTAACCCGAAAAATTATAGTGAATTCACCCTGCACAAAGCTAAGGTGTAACAAAGATTTCTTTACATTTTGTACTACATTTTTTGTTTGCAAAGATTATTTTAAAGATATAAGTGTAGTGGTGGTAGAAAAAAATAATCTCCTCAAATATAAATATATTAGATATCAATATCGAACAGTATGCTGTTCAAATACAAACTGATGTACTTAAATCTGACAAGCATCGTGTTTTTAACCCGTCATTGAGTATAGTATAGTTAAAACATTTCTACGAACAAAGAATATAGAGAAAAGGACACACATAGTGAATATTATTTCTTTTATAAATGACTAAGTTTAATATGAGGCGAATAATATTATTCTCTAATATCACAGAGTGTATTTTCAAATAATAGGTTAGGGTTCCCATTTTCAAAAAGGCCCTGGATTTCGTAAACCAACAATGTTCCCAAAAGAAATAAAATAGATAACCAAAGAGATTCACAAACCATTCCTAGGTTCGGAGTATTAAACATCAAAACAAAATGATGAGTTTATAAATAAAGGGATTTTATTACAACCAAGGTCTCACCACATGTATTGGGTCAATGCCAAGCAAGCAACAACAAACTCGATACCTGGAAACCGATATTTAAATTTCGAGAAATGCA
>JASDQU010244013.1:41325-52215 GCA_032191745.1 Picea mariana | reverse complement strand
TATATATATATATATATATATATATATATATATATATATAATCACTTCAGAAAAAGAAATACTAACCATTATTTTAAATAGTGGACAATTCCACAAATCTATCAAGGCCATGAGGCACACTTACATAGATTATCATTCATATACATATATAGCATCAACCATATAACACTTCAGAAAATGAAAGTACATAGCTAAGATACATATATGAGCAATCGATGCTGGGAAAACAAATGGAACAACCATGCTCCACCTAATCGTAGATGCAGAACAACCATGTTTACTTGTCCTGATCACCCCCTATCTTGACCATGACTCCATAAGGGAAAACTGAGCATCACTCTTTAGCCATTGTCTCACTGAACAGTTCAGAAAAATGTTTGCCTCACACCAGATGTGTCCATAACAACAAAACAATTTATTTCCCCAACATACCAAGCAACGTCATGCCTCCCACATACGTTGTTTTTATCTCATGCCTGGGTATTTCCATTCTTTTCGCTCCTTGGGAAATTCACATCTTTACAAATCCCTGATTTCTAGGGGCTGCTAGTGACAAAACTCAACTTATGACACTTGTAAAAATCAACTTTGAGTTAACTCAACCCTGTTCCCCACTCATGGAGTCATAGTGAGCTATTTTTAACCTGGTTATTCCATTTGTTCTCCAGCATTAAATTTATTAAAAATGTGTGTCTCATACATGTGTCTATCAAAAGAGGACAGTTGGAAAGTCAAACTTTTGTCCAACAGTCATAAAATCATAATTACATACTTCAAAAATCCAAAATTCGAATTTCCAAAAATTGAAATTTATTTTGAGAATAACAACTTTGAAATAATTTAATTTTGCATAATTCGAGGATATCATACTAAGAGTTCAAAGGCTAACCATGGAATTGTTAAACATAAGAGGAAATAGGATTTTGTATGGTAACCATGAAATCTATGTTATAAATATATGAAGAGTATTATCCTATTGAACTCATAACTTCTAACGATTAAAGACAAAATACCTATTTTTTGTAATTGGATATGAAAGGTGAATAAGGAGATGATATGTTGAAGCTAAAAGAAGATAATTGTAATATATGAATTGATAAAATCCCTTGATAATATGTTGGCGTTAATGTTGAAACTTGGCATAAGGTATCAATAAGTATCTATCATTTCTCATAGTGCCATAACCATTAGATGAAATAACAAATAAAAGATGGAGAAAATGATTAAACAAGTTCTCACAATAACCATTAGTAGGAATAAATGAACAAAACATGTTAATACGCTTGTATATATATTTTTTAAATAAAACAAAAATTGGAAGAGGTGGTGTTACAAATGGTATCAGAGCATGGTTCAAAAATTACATTCTTATGGGCTCAAAGTGAGCAAAAAATTTTCTTAACAAAACATATGCATCTACAAATATTTTAAGAATAAAATAATTGATGTCAATTATGTTTTGCACATATCAGAATCAAATAACCAACTAACATGGTTGAAGAACCTAGTAAAACAACATCAAGTGAACCACAAATGTATGTGGAAACAAATAGTGAAAAACCATGGGATAACTCAATAGGATTGTTAGAAACCATGCATAGAAACCATGCATAATTATAGAATATCAAAGAAGATAATGAAAAGATACTTAAGGCCAGTAAAGAATAAAAAGAGTTGAATGAAATCCTACTTAAAAAATTGAATGATATGAAATGGTTCAAAAATGTAGGACAAACTTCCAACAATGTTAAAAAGGAATTATCCAATGAAGAGTCACACAAGTCTAGAGACTGGATACAATGTTTAGTGATAAAACAAAGTTGTTAACTGAAGGAGTTAGTTAGGATAGCTCTGAAACAAAAACCTTATAGAGGACTACACCCAAAACCAAGAAAAGAAAACGACATGAAGATGGATTGTTTGGTGAGTTTAAAAATATAATGCCACCTATTTTTGAGGGTGAGTATGAGGGAGAACAAGATTGGCTTATGAACATGGTTAAATATTTCCAAATATAGAATTACCCAAGAAATTTGAGGGATAGGTTAGCTATGTACCAACTGAATGGTGAAAAATCCATTTGGTTCAAGAATACTTAATAATATCAAAAGTGGTGAGTTAAATCGGAAATTATTCAAGAAATACTTCAAACAAAAGTATCTAATAGAACGATACTATGATGAAAAGGCCAAAGAGTGTCACGATCTTAAGCTAGGAAATATGACTATTTAGGACTTTGTTACTAAGTTTGTAAATAAGATGAGATATGTACCTTACCTTAGAGAGGAGAACAAAAACGTTCATCGATTCATGAGTTGTTTTCCTCAAGCATACAACAATTAAATTGAGTTTCTTAATCCAAAGATGATGGATGAAGTAATAAGGCACACCAAGCTATGTTTCACTCAATTTAAACAAATGTACAAACATACAAAAAAATGGAAAAATAGGAACAAGGACAAGTTTGATCCTAGGAAGAAGCAATTTAAGCATCCTCGACAACCATCACATAGTGCATCGATTAAGAGAAATAGATTCAATTGACAACAAAGTGTATCAGTATAGAACAATAAAAAACATACAAATTCACTCAGAAAATGCGCTCGCACACAGCCCCTCTCCACCCAGTCATTACCGTCAGTCCCTTCACTAAGTGGGGAATAGATTTCGTTGATTGCAACCCAAATTTGGCTGGGGGGCATCAACACATTATCGTGGATGTCGACCACTTCTCCAAGTTGGCCGAAGCCATGCCTACCTTGAAATCCGACGGGAAGACTACAAATTTTTTCATATTCAACCAAATTATCACCCGGTTCAGTATCCTGAGTGAGATTGTCACTGATCATGGCAGTCATTTTCAGAATGAAATGATGATAGAACTAGCATCTAAGATGGGGTTTAAACATGATCACTTGTCTCCTTATTACCCCCAAGAAAATGGGTAAGTAGAGGCCGTCAATAAGTCTCTCAAGATCATTTTGCAAAAAAATGTCAGTCGGAGTAACTCCAACTGGAACATCATGTTATATCCTGCAATTTGGGCATACCGAACCTCGGTTAAGACTGCCACCAGTTTTTCTCCTTTTCAGTTAGTACACGATGTGGAGTCAATAATTCCTATTGAATGCGAAATCCCTTCTCTAAAATTGGCAGTTGAGCTCCTACCTGACACTTTGGATTTAGAGCGAGGCTTGGTACACCTAGAGAGTCTTGATGAGCAGCATCGAGACGCCTCCACAACTATCAAGGCAAATAAGAAACATGTCAAGGTTTAGTATGATAAGTCTGTCTGTCCCCGGTTGTATGTTGCGGGTGACTTGGTCCTCTTGTAAGACCAAGCCAAAGAACTGCTAGGGGCAGGCAAGTTTAAACCCATCTAGCACAGTCCTTATATCATGCGACGTGTTCTAGAAAAAGGAGACTACTAGTTGGAAGATTATGAAGGGAATAAATTGGCTGAACCTAGAAATGGGCTTTGCTTAAAAAGGTACTACGCTTGAGCCCTAGGCTTGGGAAAAACCCTTTGTATACTAATGTAAATTTAGTGTATATACACCTTTTCCCCTGTTTTGTCTTTGGCTTGCTTATCAAGTTTTCCCTTTTGTTGGCAGATGTCAACAGAATCTTTGGTCTATGTAGGATTCACAGACGGAGCCAGTCGTCATACACAGAACTTAGCTTCCACCGCTTGGGTGATTTACTCATCCGAGGGTCTGCTGGTGTCTTCAGGTGGCGTATACCTAGGGCCATCCACAAATAATGTGTCCGAATATAGAATCATTATAGAATTATTGCGCGATGCTATCTCACATGGTATTCACTCTATAGAGGTGCACCTGGATTCTTAGTTAGTCATATGTCAGTTAAACGGTCATTACCGTGTTCATGATCCGACATTACTCCATCGATTCCTACGGGTACATATTTTAGAATGACATTTTGATTTTATTACATATTTTCACATTCCTAGAAGTTCTAATCATGTATCTGATGCCTACGCTAATTATGTTCTGGATTGGCATTTATCACATTTATAAAGGAAAGAAGACCATTAAATCAATGTACACATTGTAAGATATAAGTACAGTTGAAGATCATCTCAAGAATACATATATAGCCGATATACATGTCCTATGATAGCTATCCCTGTGGCGCTGGATGAGTCTCGTGATAGAAAACCACAGCTTTGGCGAGACACCGGAAGAGTCATACCCATGCTCTAGGTACACCGACAACCTACCTCTACATGGTTTCAGGTAGATCCTCCACCTAAACCATAGGAATCCTCTGCGTCAAACGCGACAGGTTGCCCTGCACATTCTGAAGGACTCTCTTCACCTCTCCTCCCACTACCTCATCTTCCCAGTGCCTCCTCCTGTGTCGTAGGAATCCCTCTGGCTGTTGCAGACCCACGTCTGTAACCACACAAGTATAGAGTTAATATTTAAAAACACCATCCAAAAAATATTTTTGTTCTTTTAAAATACAAAAATATAAAAAATGAAATATATAGAAAACATTGTTTACGTGACACCATATCTCACACTTCAGAGACTTAGCACTCTGGAAGGTTTTTCCAGGCAAGATCTACCCGAAGTCCTGAAGTAAATCTGAGACATTAAAGGCCTAGGACACATGTCAATAGATCTATCACTCTGGAAGGTTAAAACTTCAGAATTTTGTGGTGTTGTGAACCTTGAAACACCTGAAGATCTAAATTATGAATTCTAAAACAAATCATGTCTGTCGATCCAAGTAGGGGACATGTGTTAGACAATCCATGCTTTGTTGGTTCATTGTTCGGGAGAAATAGCAAAATAAGGTAATCAAATTCCCGAAGGAACAAAGGCCTGAAGTAGATCTTAACTGTTGAATCCAGAAGGGACACGTGTCACGATACACCACACTTCAGATCTAGAGCACTTCGGAGGAGATTCAGAAACGTGAAGTAGGAACTCTCCAGGTTAGATATTATGAAGTTAATCTCAGACGTCCAATCAAGAGGCCACGTGGAGGAAGTTCTCACACTTCGGAGATTCACACTCTGGAGGTTAGCGTGTATTACCAGTCAAAAACTCCCGAACGCGAGAGTTCCAAAGAAGATCTTGGCCGTTCATTTCAAGAGGCCTAAGCATCGTTGGATCTACACCTCTACAAATAATTTGTTGTCTTGAAACTTCATGATTATTTTGATTGTGATCGGTGAAAGATCTCTGAAGCTCGATCTCCCGAAACAATTATGAGTCATAGATATTGATGGGTAATTGAGACCATCGATCTCTTCCCTTGTTCAAAGGATTGCAAGGTAAGAAATGAATATCGCTCAGAGTCTCAAAGTCCCAAAGGCATGAATTCCCAAAAGATTGAGGACCGTTGATCTCAAATCAAAGAGGATCATTGATCTTTGCAACACATCCTTTATTCGAAAATTGGGCTATTCGAAGGAACTAAGACCTTCATGCGGCTTAACGCCCGAATCGCGAAAGCCCAAAGTGCCTTGTTTTCATCCCTCGGTCATATGAGAAACTAAAAAATTTTTTTTTTTTGGCTCTCGAGTAAAGTTATAAAGCTCAATTCCGCCATTAGAGGGGATACAATTGCTAAATAAGATAGCTCAGGGATATTAATCTGTAGATCTCCCTCGGATAGTCACATCCAACTAGATTGAAATTAAAGAAGGAGTTTTCCCTATTTTTTTTGGCCCAAATTCACAACAAAGGATTTTGCAGACCTGGCCTTATGCACATGAAACAGGTAAGCCCAAAAATCTCTAACAAATTTTTTCTGTTAATTTTTTTTTTCAAAGATGGCCACCTCTAGCAACTTAGGACCAACACAAGGACCAATTCTTCTTGGAAAGAATTATGAGTTTTGGTATCTTAGAATGAGATCCTTCTTGCAAGAACAAGAGTGTTGCGATCTAGTGGATCTTAGATATGTGGAACTAGATCCAACATACCTTGTTGCTATGACCAACCAACAGAGAACTGCTCAGGCAACACAAGGGAATAAAGAGAATAAAGAAAAATTTTGGATTAAAAATTCAGTGGATGACTCGATTTTCTCAAAAATCATAGGCGTTGTTACTTCAAAACAGGCATGGGACATCCTTAAATCATCTTACCAAGAAAATGATGGGGTCAAAACTGTTAATCTGCAGACCTTGATGACACACTTTGAGACTTTAAAAATGACAGAATCTGAAAACATTGATCAGTTTATGATCATGGGAATTTTAAACCATATCAGATTGACTGGTGAACCCATCCCTGTTCAACTAATTGTTGAGAATGTCCTTAGAATTCTACCAAAGAAATTCAAAATGGTTGTTACAACTATCCTTGAATCCAAGGATCTGTCAAAATTTTCAACAAATGAATTAATGGGCTCACTATTGACACATGAGACTAGACTACATCTTGAAGATTAGTCAATAGCCAATACCTTCAAGACTCAATTCTCCTTTAGTAGAGGCAGAGGTAGAGGTCACCAAGGAAGAGGAAGAAGTCCAAGTAACCATCACTCAAGTGAAGGTCACAAACAACATAACCAGAATCATAATTTCCAAGCTCATAGACAACAGAACCAGAATCAAAATTTCCAACCTCAAAGAGGCATAGGGAGAAGATCAAATGACAAATCTAACATAAAATTATATTACTACAAAAAGTATGGGCGCTATGGATCTGAATGCTGAAATAAGCAAGCAGATCAACTCTCAGGCAGAGCATGTGTGTCAAATCATGAAGGAGAAACCTTAGATGGTATGTTTCTCTTATGCCACAAGACTGAAGAACAACATAAAGATCTCTGATTGTTGGACAGTGGTTGCAACAATCACATGACATGTAACAAATATTTATTTTCATGCATTGATTCTTCTATTTCATATAATATTACACTTGGCAATGATTCCTTAGTCAAATTTCAAGGAAAATGAACTATACCTATTCTTACTAAACAAAATGTAAAGAAAGACATAAACAATGTCTATCATGTTCTAGATCAGAAACATAATTTGTGAAGTGTGGGACAAGTAATTGAACATGGCTATAAGGTACTTTTTGAAGGAGCATCATGTAGGATATATGATAAAACCCCCAACAGAAAGTTGATTTCTGAAATCCACATGACTAGGAATAGAATGTTTCCCCTGACCCTCAGAACTGCAAATTCGATCCAATCATATGCACAAAGTGCATCCACTTCGAATGAAACTATGATTTGGCATACAAGATTTGGAAATCTACGCTTTTAGAGACTAAGCCTTCTACAGAAGCACTCCATGGTCAAAGCACTACCTATCTTCAAAGAGCAATCTCCCCCATGTGAGTCTTGCATTCTTGGAAAACATAAGAGAACTAGTTTTCCACAGTCCTCCACACAAGCCAAACAACACTTAGAGCTGGTTCACACTGACCTATGTGGACCAATGACAAGATAGTCAATAGGTGGAAGCATTTATTTTCTAACATTCATTGATGACTTTAGTGAGAAAATTTGGATCTATTTTCTCAGAAACAAGTCTAAAACTTTTGCAAAGTTCAAAGAATTCAAAGTTGAAGCTAAAAAGAAAAGTGAAAAATATGTAAAATTTCCCAGGTCAGATGGAGGAGGAGAATACAACTCCAAGGAATTTTCAAATTTCTACAGATCACATGGCATCATCATGCAAACTACAACCAGGATTACTCCACAGCAAAATGGACTAGCTGAAAGGAAAAATCAGACAATAATGAACATGGGAAGAAGCCTTCTCAAAGAGAAATGTCTATCAAATCTATTTTGGGATGAAGCAGTAGCATGCTCAGTTTATCTCCTGAATAGATCACCAACCACCAGTCTCAAGATGAAGGTGCCTCAAGAAGCATGGAGTGGGAAAAAGCTAAATGTTTCTCATTTGAGGACATTTGGATGCATAACATACACTCACATACCTTACGAATTAAGGAAGAAACTAGATGATAGAAGTGAGAAATGCATCTTTACTGGCTACAGTGAAACATAAAAAGCCTACAATCTCTACAATCCCATCTCAAAGAAACTGATTCTCAGCAGAGATGTAAAATTTCTTGAAAATCAGTTATGGAGTGAGTCTGAAAATCAGTCAATGGATAGTCAAAATCCATTGCTGCCACTTCCTGAAAATGTACAAAATTCAGGACAAAAAACACCTCAACTTGCCCTTCCAAGGTTGCAAGTATAAGGACAGCCTAAAAGTTCTTATGATAACTCTACTTCAAGAAGAAATTCATCCTATGAACTTCAAAATTAGAGAACTCGAAGCTTGAAAGAAATCCATCAGTAGTTGTATGATATTAATCAACAGAATCTTTTTGCATTAATGTCATGTCAACCTACATCTTTTAAAGAGGCGGCTAAAGAGCCACATTGGGTTCAAGCCATGAACCAAGAGATTGAGTCCATTGATAAGAACAAGACATCAGATCTTGTAGATCTTCCCAGACATAAGAAAAGTACTGGTGTCAAGTGGTTTTACAAAACTAAACTCAATGAAAATGGGCAGATTGAAAAACACAAAGCAAGACTTGTTGCCAAAGGATTCTCACAACAACCAAGTATTGATTATGGTGAAAATTTTTCTCCAGTAGCAAGGTTGGACATTGTAAGGACTCTCTTAGCCATAGCGGCTCAACACAAATGGAAAGTATACCATTTGTATGTTAAGTCATCTTTCTTGAATGGTATCTTAGAAGAAGAGGCCTATGTGGATCAACCACCTGGATTTGAAGTCAAAGAGCAGCCAATCAAAGTGTATCGGTTGAAGAAATCCTTGTATGGATTAAAGCAAGCTCCAAGATCTTGGTACAACATAATCGGCACTTACCTGATTAAGAGTAGTTTCACCAGAAGCCAAAATGATCCAACTTTATACACCAAAACTTATCAACAAGGTAAAATTATGATTGTATGTCTATATGTTGATGACATGATATATACTGGAAATGTTGAGTTAAAGAGTTTTAAACATGCCATGCAATCTGAGTTTGAGATGACGGTTCTCGACATAATGAAATTTTTTGGATATTGAGGTTGACCAATCAACCAAAGGCATGTTTATCTGTCAACAAAAATATGCAGTAGACATCATCAAAAGATTTTGCATAGAAGACTGCTATCTAGCAGACACCCCTATACCCCTAGGCATAAAATTGAGCAAGCAAGATGAAGGACCTACAATAAATTCTACCCTGTAAAAAATTTTAGTAGGCAGTTTGTTGTATCTTACAGCAACTAGGCCTAATATTATGTATGCAACCAACTTTGTTTCTAGGTTCATGGAATCCCCCAAATATTCTCACTGGAAGATGGAGAAAAGGATTCTGAGATATGTTGCAGGCACCCTCAATTTTGGATTATGGTACACTTAGTTTGATGATAATCATCTCTTTGGTTACACAGACATTGATTTTGCAGGCAGCCTAGATGACCGGAAAAACACCTCAGGACATGCTTTTCACCTGGGCACGAACCTGATTTCGTGGGCATCAAAGAAGCAACCTATAGTCTCAATATCTTCTGCAGAGACAGAGTATGTCACTACTACCTCAGCTTCCCGTCAAGCTGTGTGGCTGAGAATAATATTGAATGCTATGTCACATACATAAAATGAGCCAACTCCTATCTTCTGTGACAACACCTCAACAATTGCTTTATCAAAAAACCATGTGTTTTATAAGAAAAACAAGCATATTGACACTCGCTTTCACTTCATATGCGAGCTAGTCAATAATGGTGACATAGTACTTCAATTTTGTGGCTCTCAAGATCAACGCACAAATATTTTTACAAAGCCACTAGGAAAATCCATTTTTGATTTTCAGAGACAACAGTTGGGCATTATCAGTGTACAATTGTTTCTTGATTTTCTTGATTCGCTGAAGCTTATTTAGCTCAACTCTTTTCTTTTAATGAATTGCGCTCTACTCATTCCTGTTTTCAATTTCATCTTCTTTGCTTCTCATTTTGTCACTACAAACTCAACAATTTCTCACAGAATTTCAGGCAAATATCCCTAGAAAATACCATCATTTCGTAAAATCTTTTAGAGTAAAATACGGCTTTTATAACTGTCGTAGCTCTCATTAACTCCTAATTGGCCAAAGTAGAGTATCGTTGGTCGAATATATATTTTGTCCAGAGAGATGCTTTAATCGCAATGGGACAAACCTTGCAATCTAGAAATCATTACTACGACAGCCCTTGTAATCTGCGCGACGTCAATCATCATGATTCAGAAGTTATAATCATGCTTTGATTCCAATAAGACTTCCCTTCTAATCTGTGCCTTAATTTGTTAAATTCTCTAGATTGGCGTATGATAAAGTTACTGACAACGCAACGGGTTTCTAGTCACCTTTGTTCGGATTGTGCCAAGAAAATTACCACTAGTTAGAAATTTATCTTTGAAAACTGGTAGCCGGATTTAGAAACGCCAAAAAATGCCTGGCAGTGGAAAACCAGCAAACTAGACTATTTCCGACAATCTGTCATTTGGCAATCACTTTATAGAATAAAAAGAAACTCGATTGTTTCCAACAATCTCTCATTTACAATCATTTTCAATAGCAAGAGTCAGTTGCATTATTCTTTGCTCTTTGCTTTTTCAATTTTACTAAACCTTGTTTCTCCATTTCCCTTACAAACTGGTATTTCACATCAATATGTTTACTCTTGGTATTGTAAGTTGACTTATTGACCTTTGCAATGACACTTTGACCACCCTATTATATTCCAAACCACCGTAGTTGAGACTAATGCTCTTGGAAAATATCAATAATCAAACTACTTCTTTTCTTTAGTAGCTCTCATTGTAATGTAGCAACTTATTTTACCTTTGAATTTGATTATGTAACAACTAATTAT